>BQKN01000068.1:1579993-1597254 GCA_022839385.1 Asparagus kiusianus | reverse complement strand
ATATTGATGATTTCATCCTCCATAAGACCAAAGGTAATTGTAGATTTTTATCAGCCGACTAATTGTAAGTACTTCACTTCTTATCTGCTTTACTTTATGTATTGAGGATAATACAAAATTTAGGTGTGGGAGTGGAAATTAGCTATTTTTTCTCTTTATTTTACCTTTTTAGTTGCATTTTTGATTTCTTTTTATTTCTTAAAAAATTATTAAAATATTGTCCCTTGCCAAATTAATAGAGTTGAGTAATAATTGATTTATTTGATAAATTTGAAATTTTCTAATCCCTAGTTGGTTATTTACTAAAGTTCACCTTTTGTGATAACTCTAAATAAATTTTTTAAGAAATAATTTTTAAAGTAGTATACTTTACTTATGCCTTAACTTGGACTTTTATTTAAAATAATAAAATTTTTGCATGCTTAGCTTAGAGTTAAAAATAATTTTTCAAAGTGTCTTAATTTACATATTTTTCAGAATATATACATATATAATAATAATAATAATAATAATAATAATAATAATAATAGCATTACAAAAGAAGAGTGTGGAAAATAGGCACCAAAGAAAAAACTCTTGAATTTAAGGTGATTCTATCTTATAAAGCCTAAGCTGACCAAGTAATTAAGCCCAATGAGTATTTCCATACTTAATAACCTAAGCCTAATTGGGTTGGAATCCATTACCCCAAAACTCGTTAAATGATCACTTAGAAAGCCCGTTAATATAGAAAAAAAACAATCACCAAGGAAGAAAGAGTTTAAAAAATTTAATAATAATAATAATAAAATACTAACAAATGTTATATATATATAGTATATATGACCTTAAAAAATATTTCTGATCAAGCAACTTTAATATTATTTTAAAAAAAGAGTTAGCATGTTCTTTTCAAAACTTTTAAATTAAATTTCTAAGTTTGGCTTGGTTTTGTATTGCAATAATGAGAAGATTTTCTAGGAAATTCACTTTGGAGTTATATATAAAAACGTTTTCTTGAGTAATAACTAGCTTCAATTAGATTGTCTAATTTTATTAAGTAATTTTAGTTATTTACTGACCTCTTTAAATTGGCAAGATGACCGAATATTGTGGGTATATTCACTACAAACCCTCACGAGACTACAACTCGTCCACTAGGGTAACATAGGGGTTTAAAGGCTTATTATATACGCTAAATACAACCATGATTACTGCGAAAGTGAGTTAGGTTTTCTTTCCTTTTTCTTTCTTTGCTAGAGGACTAGCAAAATTTTAGGTGTGGGGATATTTGATAATCATATTTTATTATAATTTTATACCCTCATTATCTATTTTATATGAATAAATATGTCATTAACAATTGTTTTTATCTTTAATTGCAGGTTAATGAAGAATAAAGCCCAAGATCTCTTCTCTCAACAAAAATACATGAATTAAATAAAGAACACAAGCAAGAGCCAAAAAACCTAAGCCCAGAATCAAGCCGAGTAGTCCGTAGAAGCCGGAGAAAATAAAAAAATCCAATATGAAAAAAATGTATTCAAGATAGTTGGCCGCAAAGAAATGACGATATCTCTCAATCCAGAAGGAGGAATTTAACATATAATATATAAAAATCACCTATCTCGACGAGATGAAGCTATCTGTGAAGGCAGAAATTTGATAGGACATCGATGTTAGCATCGATGCGGGCATCGATGCGGGCATTGACGCCGGCATCGATACTGACAGTTCTGTTACGAATTAAGGGCTGATTTTTGATGGTTTTGGATAAGATTTCAATCCAAGGGCTCATATTCATTGATGTTTACTATAAATAGGGGTAGAGAGTAAGGGGTTGAGGGTGTGAATATTTTTGTAACTCCATTTGGAGAGGAGGACCACTCTTAATTGAGAATGTCTTCCAAATTTTTAATTTTTGTTACAATTAATAAAATAATTTTTTTTACCACTTTAAATATTTTTTCTCTTTGTTGGATGATGAAGATGGAGATAAAGAATTATTTGGAGGTTTGCATTTCTTTTATTTTTCTCTTTTATTTCTTTTTTATTGCTTATTAGTTTAGATTTATTTCTATGCTTGTTGTTAGATTTTATTTTCTTGTTTAATATTCAAGAGGCTAGAACCCTCTTGCCTTAAATTTATATTATGCTTACAGGTTAGATTTATTTTCTTACATTTAATTCTTGTAATTTATTTTGAAGTTTAGTTTTTCTAATTTATTTTGTAGTTAGATTTTAATTTCTTATACTATTCACCTTGAGGCTAGAGCCCTCTTGGTTTAGTTTTTCTTTTTGTTTATTTTTATTTTCTTTGATTCACCTTTAGGCTAGAACCTTCTAGGGAATCACCCTTTTCTAAGATATGGGTTTAATTTTAGATTACCCATATCTTTAATTGAATCCACCATCTTAAATTTCTTGCATTTTATTTTTATTCTAACTTCTCCTTTTTTATTCTTAATTTTATTCATTTTTCCTTGTAAAAATCATTCATTCTTTGTCACATCCACTTTCACTTACATTTCGTGCTGATTTACACACTATCACTTTCATTCTTTCCATCTCTCCACAATCACATTTATTCTTCACTCCTATTTGTCACGCACACAACATAAGAACCGTTTTATATTTTCTCCTACAAAACACCTTCCTCGTGGGAACGATAATTTTTTATACCATAACTTGACACGGTTGTGCACTTGCAACATTTTTGGTACATGTTTATGCTGCATCATGCTTATTACCATATTTGCCCTAAGAGAGATTGGTTCTCCAGTTTTCAAGAGTTGGAAAGAGGGGATGTCATGCTCATGGGTAATGGACATCCAAGCTCTATTGGCAGTATTAGTACCATTCGTATTCAGATGAGTGACAGGGTGATTCGGCAATTAGATGAAGTGAGGTTCATTCCTCAGTTGAAGAAGAACATCATTTCAATTGGAGCTTTGGAGGCAACAGGCTATAGGGTGACCATTTGGACGCACGTTTGAAGGTCACATTAGGGTCCATGATTATGATGAAGGGCGTCAGAAAGGGTAATTTGTATTATTTAATTGGAAGCACGGTGATTGATAAAGAGCTGATGACTTCGTTGGAATTTGGCTAGACCATGGCGTTTGTTGAGGCTGAGATATTTAGTTATTGGTACCGTGCTTTGTTTGTCGAGGAGTGCTTTGACCTAGAGTTTGATGTCCTATGAACATATTGGTATGAGCGAGAAGACTGAGGTGGAGTTTGGCACTTCTATCCATCGATCGAGGGGTCTTCTAAGAGGTGTTCATTCAAGCATTTGGGAGCCTTCCAAAGGGGCATCTTTGGGAGGTAATAGGTATGTAGTTTCCTGTGTTGGTGACTATTTTAGGCATTGGTGGGTTGTAACCAAGTGTTTGTGTGAAGTCCTAGAAGTCAACAACAGTTGGAGAAAGTGTGTAGGCAGAAAGGTAACTCGTCATTCTGTTTTAGGTAGGAGTTCTTTTCTGCATTTGTACCGAACTCACTACAATTGGAGACACTTCATTAAAGGGGAAACATTAGGGCGACGAAATGAGATGGCTGATTTGGTGAGTTATTCCTTGCTGGAGGAGGAACGGTATTTGATGTCAAGCATTGGTTTTGGTGTTCAGGCTTCGACATATTTTGGTCATCTTCTTCATAGTTTGCCAACTGCTGCGTTTAGAGTTTTTGGATCTGGTGGAGCTGCTTCAGATTTTGGATTACGTCGGATGTTTGGTTGCACAGTATTTGGTTATATCGAGGATGTGAGATTTAATCCGATTACACGTTTGGGATTCAGAGGCTCGTTTGATGATCAGTTAAGAGACTCTGATTTTGTTCTGAGCAGGTATGTCACTTTTGACTATCGACAGGTAGAGAGTGTTGATCAGATCATTGGGATATCACAACAGGTGGAGTGTGATGCCACTTCACATTAGGTGGCGATTCCTTCATGTTCTCTAGATCATAATGCATCGTTTAGGATTCCAGCTGAGGTGACACAGATAGGGAATTATGTTGGTTTGGATGCAGATGATGAGTTGGTTCATTCGAGTGCAGCTAGTGGACATAGTTCAGATTTGGTTATGGCCGTTGGTTCACCTCAGGAGGAGGTGTTTGGTTTGTTTCGCTTTGGGGTCATTAGGAGAGCTATCAGCCAAAAATTTATTGGTGATGTTTGAGAAGAGTTCCTAACTCTTCTAGTTGATTAAGGTTGTTCGCGGTCATTTGGGTGAACTACGTGTAGGCTTGATTCCCTGGACAAGGGGATACGTAGAAAGTCATTTGTGATGTAGCCGATTTGGGAATAGATACCGACATTTGGAGTTTGTTTGCATTCTCATTTGGGTTCTGACTTGTTGTGGATTGAGTCCATTGTAGTGAATTGTTTCACTTCGTACTGGATGCAACAAGTGGGACATTTGGATGCTTTGGTGTCAGCTCAGTTTTGGGAGAAACTTCACTGAGGTGGGGAATTGGGAATGAAGCAGGGACGTGGGGACCACCCATGTGCGAGAAACAATTCCCTAACACCCACGTTAAGAGCATAAGGCGCGTGAGGAGATTTATGCGTGTGAGGAGATCGTGGGTCACACCCATGTTCTGTTGCGTTTCGAAACCCACACTCCAGCGGGTCCGCATCTAGCTATAAATAGGTTCGTGCAGTTCTCCCAGAGTTTGGTGCAAGTGAGCAGAGCGGAGAAAAATCATAGAAAGAAAAGTCGGTTGAGAGAAAATTTGGCTGAGAGAAAAGTTGGTTGAAAGAAACACAGAGGGCTTTGAGCGTCCTTTTGAGAGATAAATTAAGATCATGTTTGAGGGTTTTATTTGTGAGACTTTGTGTGATTGTTAACCATATTTGTTTTTTCTTTCTCTCAAATAGTAAAATCTCTCCTCTCCTTGCTCTGCGGACGTAGGTAACTTGCCGAACCACATAAAATTCGTTTGTTTTGATGTGATTTGTAATAGCTTGTTTAGGATCCCTCGACAAGTCAGTCCTAGAACTGATGAGAGGAAGAGTGTATATCCCACTTTATTGAGAAATATCACTTTTGGTTCTTGTTTCCTTTGTGAAACATGGATTTATTTGAGATCTACTCTCTTGTTGTGCACCAGAGATGTTGCTAAAATTTCCGCTGTGCACAACAAGTGGTATCAGAGCTCCGGGTTCGACTTGAGGTTCATTTTGGAGGATTCGCTGTAGGATTCTTGTTTGAAGTGTTAGATCAACAACATGGGAGAAACAAGCACATCAGGATCGTATCTTACGAAGGTGATACAAGGTCTGAGCATCAATAATACAAAGATTAATGTTCCGAAGTTCAACGACAAGATCAATTTTTGTTTGTGGAGATGTCAGGTGATGGATGCATTGGACGCACAAAATTTGGAGGAGACTCTTAATTTACAAGAAAACCTAATGATGTTGAGGATAAGGTTTGGAGGAAGATGAACAGTAGGGCTTGTGGTGTTATTCTGTCATGCTTGACGCTGGATCTTATTTATGATGTTATGAACAAGACGTCGGCGAAGAAATTATGGAAAACGCTCAATGAGAAGTACCTTATTAATAGCATTGAGAATCGGCTTCACATGAAGAAGAGGTTTTACCAGTTTAAGATGAAGAGGGGAGTTTTCATTAGGGAGCATGTTAACAACTTCACAAAGCTGCTTTCGGATATGGCCAATGTGGATATCATGGTTGAGGATGAAGACAAGACGATGCTACTTTTGTGTTCGTTACCCGAGGATGATTATGGTACTTTTGTTCTCACTATGGTTAATGGAAGAATAACTGTAAATTATAAGGAAGTGACCTCAGCGTTGGTGAATTATGAGTTGAGGAAGAGTGTTGACGAACCCTTCGCGAAGGCACCGGGAGATGCATTAGCAGTTCAAGGCTGTGGTCCAAATCATAGTAGGAGGTCGTAGTCTAGAGGTGCACACTAGGCAGTTCGTAAAAATCACTGTGCCTTTTATAAAGAGGATGGACATTGAAAAGCCGAACACTAAAAGTTAAATAAAGCCGGGAAGAATAAGGGGAAGCCGTATAAGCTTCAGAGGTGAATGTTGTCAAGTTTAGTGGCAACAATTCAAATTCGGATTCTTTAGGCTATTCATTATCTTCACTACTGTCAGTTTGTGTGGCCAACTCTACAGAGTGGATGTTAGATTCGGGTGCTCATTACCACATTTTCCCTAGGAGAGATTGGTTTTCTAGCTTTCAGGAGTTGGAAAGAGGGGATGTCATGCTCATGGGTAATGGACATGCATGCTCTATTGGTGGTATTAACGTCGTTCGTATTCGGATGAGTGACAGGATGATTCGAGAGTTAGATGAAGTGAGGTTCGTTCCTTAGTTGAAGAAGAATATCATTTCAATTGGAGCTTTGGAGACAACAGACTATAGGGTGACTATGGTGGACGCACGTTTGAAGGTCACATTGGGGTCCATGATTGGGATAAAGGGCGTCAGAAAGGGCAATTTGTATTATTTAATTGGAAGCACGGTGATTGATAAAGAGCTGATGACTTTGTTGGATTTGGCTAGACCGTGGCTTTGTTGAGGCTGGGATATTTAGTTATTGGTGCCGTGCATTGTTTGTCGAGGAGTGCTTTGACCTACAGTTTGAAGTCCTATGAACATATTGATATGAGCGAGAAGATCGAGGTGGAGTTCTGCACTTCTATCCATCGATCGAGGGGTCTTCTAAGAGGTGTTCAATCAAGCATTTGGGAGCCTTCTATGGGGGCTCAATGGGAGGTAATAGGTATGTAGTTTCCTATGTTGGTGACTATTTTAAGTATTGGTGGGTTGCAACCAAGTCCCGTTGGTGTGAAATTCTAGAAGTCAACAACAGTTGGAGAAAGTGTGTTGGCAGAAAGATAACTCGTCATTCTGTTTTAGGTAGGAGTTCTTTTCTACGTTTGTGCCGAGCACACTACAATTGAAGACACTTCATTAGAGGGGAAACATTAGGGTGGCGAAATGAGATAGCAGATTTGGTGAGCTGTTCCTTGCTAGAGGAGATCGGCGTTTGATGTCAAGCATTAGTTTTGGTGTTCGGTCTTCGACATATTTTGGTCATCTTGTTCATAGGTTGCCAACTGCTGTGTTTAGAGTTTTTGGATCTGGTGGAGCTGCTTCAGATTTTGGGTTGTGTTGGATGTTTGGTTGCCCAGCATTTGGTCATATCGAGGATGTGAGATTTGATCTGATTACATGTTTGGGAGTCTGAAGCTCGTTTGATTATCAGTTGAGAGACTCTGATTTTATTCTGAGCAGGTATGTCACTTTTGACTATCGACAGGTAGAGAGTGTTGATCAGATCATTGGGATATCACAACAGGTAGAGTGTGATGCCACTTCACATTGGGTGGACATTCCTCCATGTTCTCTAGATCATACTACATCGTTTGGGATTCCAGCTGCGGTAACACAGATTAGGAATTATGTTAGTTTGGATGCAGATGATGAGTTGGTTCATTCGAGTGCAACTAGTGGACATAGTTTAGATTTGGTTATGGCCGTTGGTTCACCTCAGGAGGAGGTGTTTGGTTTGTTTTGCTTTGGGGTCATTAGGAGAGCTATCAGCCAAAAATTTATTGGTGATGTTGGAGAAGAGTTCCTAACTCTTCTAGTTGATTAAGGCTGTTCGCGACCATTTGGGTGAACTACGTGTAGGCTTGATTCCCTGGGCAAGGGGATACGTAGAAAGTCATTTTTGATATAGCCGATTTGGGAATAGATACCGACATTTGGAGTCCGTTGTAGTGAATTGTTTCACTTCATACTGGGCGCAACAAGTGAGACATTTGGATGCTTTGGTGTCGGCTTAGTTTAGGGAGAAACTTCACTGGGGTAGAGAATTGGGAACAAAGTAGGGATGTGGGGACCACCCACATGCAAGAAACAATTCCCCAACACCCACGTTCATTAGCATAAGGCGCGTGAGGAGATTTATGTGCGTGAGGAGATCATGGGTCACATCCACGTTCTGTTATGTTTTGAAACTCATGCTCCAGAAGGTCCGCATCCAGCTATAAATAAGTTTGTGTAGTTCTCCTACGGTTTGGTACAAGCGAGCAGAGTGGGGAAAAATCACAAAGAGAAAAATCGGCTGAGAGAAAAGTTACCTGAGGGAAATACAAAGGGTTTTGAGCATTCTTTCGAGAGAGAAATTGAAATCTTGTTTGAGGGTTTTATTTGTGAGACTTTATGTGATTGTAAACCCTATTTGTTTTCTCTTTTCTCAAATAGTAAAATCCCTCCCCTCCTTGCTCCGTAGACATAGAAAACTTGCCGAACCAAGTAAAATTGTTTGTCTTGCTCTAATTTGTAATAGCTTGTTTAGGTTCCCTCGATAAGTCAGTCCTAGAACTGATAAGAGGAAGAGTGTATATCCCACTTTGTTAAGTTACATCACTTTTGGTTCTTGTTTTCTTTGTGAAACATGGATTTAGTTAAGATCTACTTCATTGTTGTGCACCAGAGGTGTTGTCAAAATTTTCGCTACGTACAACATGTTGGCCTTCTTGTTTTGATGATGATTTACAAACAATTTACTACTAATGTTGTTTGTCTAGTGTTTGTGCATTCCTATGTTTTGTAGACAAACAACGTGTTGGAGGATGGATGGATTGCGCTTCAACGATGATATCTAATGGAGGTTGGCGGAATGTCGGGTTGAAGCCTATACAATTCAAGTTAAAGATCAAGTTCAAGCTTCATCCGCACGTGTACCAAGTTGAGCTACAATGAAGATCAAGATTGCTTGGGTAATTTAGTTTAGGGTTTTATATTATGTGTGTTAGATACTCTAAGCTCAATATTACACACACACATTATATTGGTTTTCATGTATATATATATAGTTTGATATATACATATATGTTTTGGTTTCCATGTATATATATATAGGTATATATACATACATAGTTTTGAGTTTTCATGAGATTACACATTTCATATTTATTATTGTGTTTTGGTTTTGCTATATAGATATGAAACAAATTTACATTCATATATATATTCATATGTTTCATACTCTATTGTGTTTTTGATAACATTGCATAAAATATGCAATTTTGTGAAAATATTGTCTTATTAGTTTATAGACTTCAATATTAGTTTATACATGTTTTACTAAGTCTATAACAACATTTCATAAGGTTTCAAAATGTTGCTTGAGTCAAAATATCAAAATATCAATTTCCAGGTTTTCATGTTTTTGAACATATTTATAAAATGATGATATTTTTCATTTGCAAAGTCCTTTTTCGAAACCAGTCGTTGTAGCATGTTTATTATCATGTCTACAATCATTCCCCAAAGTTTTACATTTTTTGGAATTTGTTTGATATTTTTAAACAGCATTTTAAAATCAGCAAAACAGTTTTTAGATTCTCATATGTCAGATTTCGGTCGACCGGTCCGGTCGACCGAACCTGAGGTCAAAAGTTCACTGGGCCGACAGAGAGCTATCGGTCGACCGGTCCGGTCGACCGATAAATATTACCGGTCGACCGACGAATTTTCCGGTCGACCGACGCTGTCTTTTTCAGCTTCCAACGGCTAGTTTTATTACCGTTGCTGGGGGCTAGTTTTGTCCTTTGGCTTGAGAGTTTTGGCTGAGTTTCTTAGAGGTTATAAATACCCTTTGCTGATGTCTTTTCAATGGTTAAGAGAATAGTTTAAAAGATTTTAACAAGGGTTTAAACTTGGTTAGTGTTTGTTTAAGTGTGTTTTAAGAAGCTTTTAAGCATTTGAGTGTTTCGGTTTTGTGATTCAATTCTACAAGAGCTTGAGGAGATCATCTATTGGTGTTTGGGCATTCAACTATTCTCCCTCCAACTCTTGATATCTAGAGAAGTTTTCTAAACTCTATTTCTAGCTATTTTATATATTTGATTATCATTGTTATTTAGCTAGAACTACATTGAGTTTAGTTTTGATTTATATCTCTTTGTTCACACACACCCTATTGAGCTTATTGTATTTGCATACATTATATAATTAGGTTGTGGGATTGTGTGACATTGAGTTGAGCCTAATTGAGTTCTCACCTTGTTAGAGAGAACAATCATTTATGATATTTGTGCTTATTGTGAGATCACTTTGTAATACACTTGTACACCGAGTGAGAGTGTGTGGTGAGAGTCAGGGATCGTCCCAAGAGGAGTGGCGTCGGTTGACGTGCCTAGGGAGAGGTTGTAACCGAGCACTTGAGGGAGACACGGCTAGGTCCAACACTTAGTGGGTGTAGAGTGTGATTACAAGAGTGTGAGTTGTAGAGTTTTCGGTTAGCTAGAAAACCGAGTGTGTAGAAGAAGTTCCGGCTTCCAAACCGGATTGTGTTAGTGGATTTCTCCCCGGGAGTGGGGAGCGGAGACGTAGGACGGAAGGTCCGAACTCCGTGATCATATCTTGTGTTTGAGTGTGCTTTGGCGTTTATTCATACTTGTGTTTATATCTCTTATCGCCATTGTCATTAGCTCATTATTTATATGATCCACTATCTTGTTTCATATTGTTTACCCTTGTGTTAGTTTAAATATCCTTGCATATATCATATAGCATATCTCATTGCTAGGATATATCACCTTGTGTATATTGCATATTCTTGCACATAACCCTTTGTATATCTATCTTGCAAGAATATATTTGTTAAGTAATTTTAATTGGCATTTAATCGGATTAGATTAGCATAAGACCCTAATCACCCCCCCTCTAGGGTCCTACACAACACACTGATGCCAACATTTTTGCCACACACGTTGACCCATCAAGGCCCAACAAGCTACTCATATTTCTCAATTAATCTGCCCTTTCATATCTCATATTCTTGGATACCTGCTTCTCAATATCTCATATTTCTTTTTTTTTGAACTAAAAAAACAAGAAGAGGATTCTTGTTCATATATCTATAAAAGAAAGGAGCTTAATAGTTTAATTACAAAACATACAAAAAATATAAATTATGAACTATGGGAATAGGAGCAAGTTTGGAAGCGGACTTTGTCATCACCAAACTAGACTCAACTGTCATAGAACCATCTACATAACAGAAGGAAGTACATATTATGAGCGAAGAACCTAAAAACATAAGGATTGTTTTTGAAAGGAACCCACAAAATAACACCACCAAATCATCAAACTTGACTGGTAAACTCTAAAGACCAAAACCAACACCTAATCAAAAGAGGATAAGTTTTCCCCCATGTCGTCTGCACCTTTCTTCTTTGCAACTTCCTCGAACTGTATTTTAGATGATGCCTTCCTAATCCTTCTAGCCAGCTTATCATCCTTAGCATCTGTCCATAAAATTGTATATCTTGCCACGTTAGCTGCAATATGATCAGGGTTAGGCGAAATATCTCTATATATAAGTTGGTTATGACTATTCCAGATCCACCAATAACAAAAAGGAAGCACGACTTTCCACATCATTTTAATTTTAGTATTAATGTGGGAACTATCTCTGAGGGGTATCAAGTCTTTTATATTTTGAGGCTAATAAGTTGCACTAATGCTTAGGAAGAGAGTGGACTAGATAGATGAGGCAAATGAGCATCTGATGAACAAGTGGACCTGATTCTCAATTTCCAGGTTACAAAAAGGACATCTAGGGTCCCCATGCCAACCCTTGGAGACTAGATTAGCTCTAGTGCTGAGCTTGTTTTTTCTAACAATCTATAAGAACACCTTGACTTTTAGAGGAGTGGGAGATTTTCATATGAAGTTGAAGTACCTGAATTTTTAGCCTCTTGTTTTTAAAGCAGAATAAAAGGATTTAACAAAAAATTGACCAAAAGGATGAAGTGGCCACCATAAACTGTCAGTAGAAGTGATGACTTCACAGGAATAGTGAACCAGGAAGGAGTGAAGGGACTCAATGTCATTTCTCTCTACAGGAGAGACTCCTCTTCTAAGGATGGGATGCCAGAACCATGAACAATCTTGAATGTAACCTTGAGAACGGATGCTGCAGTCAATGGAGAAGTCCAGATTAAAAGCTTTGGGGAAAAGACTGCTAAAAGAGTTAGCACTAGACCATTTATCAATCCAAAATATGCAAGACCTGCCATTACCAACATTCCATCTAGCAAAGTTGAAGAAAACAGAACTGATGGAGAACAAATCTTTAATAAGTTTAGAAGCTTGAGATTTAGGTTGATGCACAACTAGATTGGCATCATCTTTGGAGTACAATGATAAAATCACTTTACTGATTTAGGATTCTCTGTCAAAAAATTTCCACATCCATTTAGAAAGGAGAGCAATATTGAAAGATGATAGATCAATGACTCCCAACCACCCATCTTGTTTTGATCTACAGACTGTGTCCTAAGCAACCAAACACTTGTCTTTTGAGAGATGATGACTACCATTCCAAAGAAAATTTCTCCTAATTTTATCAATAGCTTTGATAAGCCATGACGGTAATTTGAAGAAAGAAATGTAATATAGGAGGATGGAAGATAAAACTAAATTTATTATAAAGTAAGACGCCCTCGAAAGGAGAGAGCTTTATTCTTCCAAAGACAACTTTTTGGAGAAGGAATCAAGAAGAGGTTATCATTCTCTTCTAGACAGAGATCCTTTTTTAAGAGGCAGACAAAGATAAGAGAAAGGAAGGGAGCCGACAGAGCAATTGAAGGTTGAAGCTAATAGATGACCTTTAAGAGGAATCCTACCTAGATAAAAGAGATTAGTTTTGTTATAGTTCACCTTCAGACTAGAAATGTTGGTAAAAATAAGGAGGATAACTTTGAGGGTGATCATATCTGAAGAGGATGCCTTGGATAAAATGATAGTGTCATCTGCAAACTGTAAAACTCTGATAGAGTTTAATTCCCCTTTCAAATGAAGATCAGACAAGTCCTTAGAATTTGCACTACTCGAAATCATTTTGTTAAGTACATCAATCACCATAAGGAGGAGCATGGGGGATAAGGGGTCTCCTTATTTGAGTCCCCTATGACAAGTGAAGAAGTTAGAAGGGGAACCATTGACCCAAACTGCAGATTTGGAAGAAGAAATGATGTGTTTAATCCAGAGACACCATCTAAGACTAAACCCTCTAGCTTCCATCAGGGAGAGATGAAAATTCCAGTTGACACAATCAAAGGCCTTAAAAAATTAACTTTGATAGCACATATCTCTTTCTTACAAGAAGAACAAAAGTTGATCATCTCATGGGCTAACAGAATGAAATCTAGAGTGGATTTACCTTTTTGGAAGGTAGACTTGAGCATTGTCTACAAGGAGGTATTTCTGAAATACCAGCTTCTTAGTATTTCATATTTCACAAACTTAATTATAATATTCTACAAAGAGCAAACATGTAAAAGGAGCTTCTCAAATAAAATAGCTTAATGGAAAATTTCAGGCTCATTATCTCAAAAAAGGAAAAAAAAATAATATTAGAAGGCATATCTTCATGAAAATGCTATAATTTTTTATCGGATCATAAATGATCACAAAACATATCTTCATGGAAATTTCAGGCTCATTATGTCAAAGAATGGGGAAAAACAATATTACGCAGCATATCTCTGTGAAATTCCATCACAATAGCTGGAGACATTTGGGCTAACTTTTGCAATATTCAGAAATGATCTATCTATGCCCGGAGAGTCATAACATGAAAATGTACGCCATTAGATAGAAGAAAGTCACCCTATGCAAAGGGTATTTCTATAGAAAATAGCATGTGATACAGTATGAAAATTGAAATTAGTATAAATAGTTTATAAATTAGTTAAATCAATAAAATCAGTATAAACAACTATAATATAAAGTAAAACAAAATACCAAACTAGTACTTTTTATAAGTGAACCAATGAAGTTGCCAACTTTAATACTAGTACTATAAACTTAAAACTTGATGAGCTTCTTTTTATGTAATGTATATGAATTCATTGAGAATAGAAGGTACTCTATATGATTTTTTAATTTTTTTACTCCGCTAGATACCAGATAACATCTAGATATGAATTTTCCCCGCTAGATACTAGATAGCATCCAGATATGAAATTTCCCCAATAGAGGGCACTCCGATCATCATTTAGCAATTGATTCCTTTGGACCTTACTATCAAAATGCTCTACACCTTGGCCCGTTCTGAACCAACTGATGTATATGTGGGGGGTGATTTAACAATTTTCCTAGAAAGTTATTCCTTCCTATCCTCAAAAAAGAAAATTATTCCTTCCATATCCATCTCCCATGTCCTCCTCCACTCCTCCCTTCCTCTTCAAACACATCTTGACAATAATATATTCATATATTTACTAGCAGTTGCAGTAATTGGACTAAATCTAAAGATTTAAAACTTTCTCTCTCCTAAATCTAACCCTGAGCTAATAATAAAAAAAATTCACAACCTTCCTTACAAAAGACAAGGGATTAGGTCGATAAGCAAAGTGATTTTAACCTTTCAAACATATCATACAAATTGGTAGATATTATTTCATTTTAAACTTTTGTTACGTTAACAATTTCAATAAGCTTTACAACAATATTAACCATGTTTATAGTAGAGGATATAAAATAAGGAAGCAGATGACACATATATAAATTAGAATTACTTGCACCATTTGATCAGTTCAATCATACAAATAGCCTTTCCAATGCTTTTGATTATGTCAATAATGTTATTAGCCATTGTAGCATAC
The DNA here is from genome assembly GCA_022839385.1 of Asparagus kiusianus. NCBI lineage: Eukaryota > Viridiplantae > Streptophyta > Magnoliopsida > Asparagales > Asparagaceae > Asparagus > Asparagus kiusianus. The sequence continues at coordinate 1,582,596 of BQKN01000068.1, read as the reverse complement.
ACTGACACAATTTACTTAGCCATAACTAACCAACATAGGAAGTAAACTCGCCAGCTGCAAAGTAGGTTTTACCAGTTTAAGATGAAGAGGGGAGTTTCCATTAGGGAGCATGTTAACAACTTCACAAAGCTACTTTCGGATATGGCCAATGTGGATATCATGGTTGAGGATGAAGACAAGACGATGCTACTTTTGTGTTCGTTACCCGAGGATGATTATGGTACTTTTGTTCTCACTATGGTTAATGGAAGAATGACTGTAAATTATAATGAGGTGACCTCAGCGTTGGTGAATTATGAGTTGAGGAAGAGTGTTGACGAACCATTCGAGAAGGCACCGGGAGATGCATTAGCAGTTCAAGGCCGTGGTCCAAATCATAGTAGGAGGTCGTAGTCTAGAGGTGCACACTAGGCAGTTCGTAAAAATCACTGTGCCTTTTGTAAAGAGGATGGACATTGAAAAGACGAATACCAAAAGTTAAATCAAGCCGGGAAGAATAAGGGGAAGCCGTATAAGCTTCAGTGGTGAATGTTGTCAAGTCTAGTGGCAACAATTCAAATTCGAATTCTTTAGGCTATTCATTATCTGCACTATTGTCAGTTTGTGTGGCCAACTCTACAGAGTGGATGTTAGATTCGGGTGCTCATTACCACATTTGCCCTAGGAGAGATTGGTTTTCTAGCTTTCAGGAGTTGGGAAGAGGGGATGTCATGCTCATGGGTAATGGACATGCATGCTCTATTGGTGGTATTGACATTGTTCGTATTCGGATGAGTGACAGGATGATTCGAGAGTTAGATGAAGTGAGGTTCTTTCCTTAGTTGAAGAAGAACATCATTTCAATTGTAGCTTTGGAGGTGTAGGCTGTCTAAAAATCACAATAGATAGCTTATCCCCCATCAAATACCGATGATGAAAGTTACAATCTGACGACTTCCAGAAGGCTACAATTTGAAGACTTTCACATAGATCGCTGAAGGTTACAATCTGACGACCTTCACGACAACTGATGAAAACTCTAATCAACGGCCTTCACAATCAACATCGGGAGTAACAATCTGACGACTCTCATATTCTCAAGGAGCCAAGACGAAGATTACAAGATAATGATCTTTGCAACGCTATGACAGAAAGAGATTACTTGGTAATAATCTCTTCAAGGCAAGACGCGGAGATCCTCCCCGTATGTCAACAGTAAAACGCTAGGGTCGAAACCCGCGTTACAACATCAAAACGCTAGGGTCGAAACCCGCGTTACAACATCAAAACGCTAGGGTCGAAACCCGCGTTACAACATTAAAATGCTAGGGTCGAATCCCGCGTTACAACATCAAAACGCTAGGGTCGAATCTCGCGTTATAACATCAAAACGCTAGGGTCGAAACCCGCGTTACAACAAATCAAACGCGAGCGACCCTCGCGTTCATTGGTGTTCAGCCAACACCCAACCTCGCGTCTCAATCCTAAGACGTGAGGTTAGGGTCCTGAACGCCAACGTGGGCGTTTGACTCGTTCGAGCACGAGCTGAACGGTTGCAGGAACCGTTTTCCCCACGATCTGAGGGATTTCCGCCCTACTTGGGAGCGGATTAAGGGGTCAGTTACACCCCACTTAGGAGAGATTTAAGGGGCGGTTACACCCCCCTAATCCCCTATAAAAAGGAGAAAACTCAACTGATTTAAGGGTTCGGTCGGTTGGAGTTTCTAGGCGAGCTACAGGAGCTTTGGAGCATTCTCGGATCCAGAGATCGGCAACAAGAGCTTCTTCAATCATCGGATCTGGAAGCATTCTTCAGCAACCGAGATCAAGAGGCTTTGATCCTTGGCTTATTAACCGAACTTTCGGTTCAAAACAACTCTTTTACAGAGTTTCCAACTCGTTCAGAGTTATCAACTCATCAAGAGTTTCAAACTTGCCAAGCAAGTTCTCCACAACGTCAAATCGTGAGGAGAAGACATCGTTCCAGTGAATCAAAACGTCGGATCGTCAACGGAGAGCAAACTCGACGCTGTTTCCGGTAAAAGTTGCTGTTTTCATTGATGTTCTCTTTTTCGAGATCTGTTACAACTTCAGGCGTTACAACAGTATAAAATGAAAACAAAGGGGTTACAACTTAAACGAAAATAAACACGAGAGCCTGGTTTGGTACGGTCTCGCTTGCGTGGGTTGTTGGCCTGTGACGGGGACGTAGATATCCGTGGACCGCCGACTCTTCAAGATCCTTCCGGGAAAATCCGGCAGAACTTCGTCTATCCGCGTGGGATATAGAAGCAGAACTTCGTTGATCCGCGTGAGATCTAGAAGCGTAAAGCGTATATCTTGGTTAAACGAGATAGTAGCTCTTCTCAGTGTCGCCTGCGAAGGGCAACACCAAGGACAGAAGGGGGTGAATGAAGAAAGGTTGATGAAGACTCTCGCTCCTCGATCCGGCAGGGCTTCGCCGCTCTCCTGCAGACTCTGACTCCTCACTCCGGCAGGGCTTCGCCGCTCTCTTGCAGAACGATCATTGGCTAAGATAATTCAGCCTTGAATCGAGTGCAAAATCAGGAGCCCCTCACAAAGGAGGCCAAGGGGGGCTATTTATAGCCAAAAGGAGAGGGGGG
>BQKN01000068.1:1438679-1579893 GCA_022839385.1 Asparagus kiusianus | reverse complement strand
TAGACACCCCTCGGGTGTTTCAAGCCTGCCGAGGTGTCCACAGGTGTCCCGGTTCAGTCCGTTGTCCTGCCGTTGTCCCGCCGTTGACTCGCCGTTGACTCGCCGTGGACTTTTCGTCCGAACTCGAATTTGAGTGATTTCGGATGCGTTGGAATCGTGACGGCGAGCTCTGTAGGCCCCGATGGTTGGATTATCAGTGGGGTGATCGGGGCATGGTGGGCGTTGGCCCAATTGCGGTGGTCGCGGGGTTTTCGGTCAATCCGTATCCCCGTGATTCTGACATTCTGTCGGCTTACGTAATCCGTCGGTTTACTTCAATCGCTCACCGGCGTCATTTGAGCTCTTGTGAACTGGGTAGCGTCGTTCGATCGTCGATCGTTAACACCGAGCTGTGAGTGGGGACCTATCGGTAATTTTCGATGCCTACAGACGCGAGCATTCGAGGGAGGCATTCCATCGCCACCGTGAAGAACCCAGTTTTAAACAAAGGAGAAAACCAAATTCGTTTTCTTCTCTTTTGTAATCAAGTTGTAATCGAGATTTAAAGGAATCAAAAATCAAATTTCTTTTATTCTCTTCTTTGCAATTTTTCCTACTTACAGGAGGCAACAGACTATAGGGTGACTATGGTGGACGCACGTTTGAAGGTCACATTAGGGTCCATGATTGTGATAAAGTGCGTCAGAAAGGGCAATTTGTATTATTTAATTGGAAGAACGATGATTGATAAAGAGCTGATGACTTTGTTTGATTTGGCTAGACCGTGGCTTTGTTGAAGCTGGGATATTTAGTTATTGGTACCGTGCATTGTTTGTCGAGGAGTGCTTTGACCTATAGTTTGAAGTCCTATGAACATATTGATATGAGCGAGAAGATCGAGGTGGAGTTTGGCACTTCTATCCATCGATCGAGGGGTCTTCTAAGAGGTGTTCATTCAAGCATCTGGGAGCCTTCCAAGGGGGCTCAATGGGATGTAATAGGTATGTAGTTTCCTGTGTTGGTGACTATTTTAGGTATTGGTGGGTTGCAACCAAGTCCCGTTGGTGTGAAATCCTAGAAGTCAACAACAGTTGGAGAAAGTGTGTTGGCAGAAAGATAACTCGTCATTCTATTTTAGGTAGGAGTTCTTTTCTGCGTTTGTGCCGAGCACACTACAATTGGAGACACTTCATTAGAGGGGAAACAATAGGGCGACGAAATAAGATAGCAGATTTGGTGAGCTGTTCCTTGCTAGAGGAGGATCGGCGTTTGATGTCAAGCATTGGTTTTGGTGTTCGGGCTTCGACATATTTTGGTCATCTTGTTCATAGGGTGCCAACTGCTGCGTTTAGAGTTTTTGGATCTGGTGGAGCTGCTTAAGATTTTGGGTTGTGTTAGATGTTTGGTTGCCCAGCATTTGGTCACATCGAGGATGTGAGATTTGATCTGATTACATGTTTGGGAGTCTGAAGCTCGTTTGATTATTAGTTGAGAGACTCTGATTTTATTCTGAGCAGGCATGTCACTTTTGACTATCGACAGGTAGAGAGTGTTGATCAGATCATTGGCTTGGTTTTGTTTTGTCGACCGCCAGTCTGTTTTGGCTGTGCATGTTTATATGGCTTGGTTTTGTTTTGTCGAGCGGATTTCTCGATCTAATGATAATAAACTATGATGTTAGTAATTGTTTAACACTTGGAATGATGGTGAACTTCATATGTGGACACGCACACTGAGATTTGTGCATATATATGCTAGATTGTGTTAGTTTGACACACTTTCGACATGAGTTAATTTGATAAACACATATGAATAATGCTGTTCTATACGTATCCGGAAATAGGGAGATGAAACATATTTTCCGCAGAACGATTGAGTAAGTGTATTACAATAATATCGTTGTTACATGTATCCGGAATAGGAGAATAATAAACCCTATTGCCGCAGAGCGATTGAGTAACGAGCATTACAAAAGTATCGCTATTGCACAAGATGATGTACACATAAATAATTGATCAATTGTAAGCTTTACTTCCATGATAAATTGCCCGTGAGTAGGGTATTTCCTTTGAGATTATGATACACTCGTTATGAACGGCAGATATTTTTTTGTTTTAGAAATTGTTGATAGCCTCTTATATTAGAGCAGGTCACTCGGACGTAGTTCGAGATGAGATAATTATTCTTTATGTTGGAGATTGGGGTATTTATCATTGATTATTTATTTTTTTTCATTCAAAGAGAGTTATATGAATGATTTTATATATGTATGTACTGACTCTATTTTCTATATACTCCTACCCCTTTCCCTGGGGAGAGGTAGTGATGATCTCGTTAGCGCTTTGATGCTTGTTGTTTCCCCTCTTTTCATGCAGCGGGTCCGACGTACGGAGAGTCGCAGGTTGATGGAACATTTTAGTTGTCCGTTTAGCTATTTATTATATTTCGTAGTTATTGTAGAACTCCACATGTAGTTGAATATTTTTCAGACTCTAGATTGGTATTTTATTTCATAGAGTTGAGAGCTATTGTAAGACTTTGTTTATTTAACTCATTGTATTTGAGATTCAGTTCAGACTCAGACATATATCTACTTCATTCTAGTTGGGCTCATTATTAATATTTCTTATGCTTCTTTTGTGTATATTTTTAGTGTTGTTCGATTTCGATTATTTACCTGTCTGTACCTTCATCTATTTATTATTTTCACTAGAGTGATAATGATTGTGATGGTGAAACATGTCGTAGCATGGTGTTTGGTGATTGGCAGGTTTTACCTTGGACTGCAGCCTTGTGTGAACCCTGGGGCGTCACAGTTGGTATCAGAGCTCTAGTTCTAATATCCTTAGGATCATTCCTGTGTCATATCGTGGAGTTAGGATAGAGTTTTCTAGGGATCATGTATACAGTCCGCTAGGAATCCCTAGTATGAGTGAGGGCGTATTATATATATGTATGCGGAAAATCTACAAAATTTTTTTTATTATGAACTATTTGCTTGACTAATAAAGCATGATATGAGATATATGTGATACAATTTACTTATATGTTATATGCTTCATGCTTGAGATCCTATGTACTGCGTAATAATCTTTACTTTGGAATTATAGATGTCAGTAAGAGGTCGTGGACACCGAGTTTCTCATGCTCAGGGAGTTGAGCAGGAAGATAGGGAGCCCGAGCCACAGCAGGCTCCGCAGTACTTAGTGGATCTCATAGCACCATTGGCAACTTGTATGGCGGCCATTGAGGAGCAGTTAGTAGCCCAGGTTCGTCGAGAAACTTCCGTTCATGAAGAGGCACCCATTCAGGAGTAATCTATTTCGGAGGAAATACCAGAGAGGGCACCAGTGGTTCATCGACACCACTAGTTGATGATGGGGCAGCTGATCAGGAGGCTTGGCTTCGTTTAGTTAAGTGGTATCAAAAATTGAAAGCACCAGAGTTCCACGGTTCGACGGATTCTATTGCTGCACACAAGTGGAAAGAGGATTTGAGTAACATCTTGGATATGCTTGATGTTAATTCGGTGCAGAAACAGAGGCTAGCGGCTTTCAGCCTCAAGGGCAAAGCGGGAGAATGGTATCGACTTCGTTTTACCCCAGAACAGAGGATGACGGTTTCGTGGGAGACCTTTATATATCTGTTTGATGAGCAGTACGTTTCAGCTGTAGCAAAAGCCGGAAAAGAGTTAGAGCTGGCTCGGTTAGAGCAGGGAGATATGTATGTCATGGACTTTGAGAGTAAGTTCATGTCATTGCTTAGATTCGTCGGCATATGGCACACAGAGGAGCGACAGGCTCAGATGTTCCTAATGGGACTTCGTCCAGGGTTGCGTCGATATATAGTATCTCGGAGGTTTCGGTCAGTTTGGGAGGTGGCAGATGCTGCCATGGCTCAGGAGACGGATACAGCCATATTTAACAAGGGCAAGGACAATGGTAAGTCAGGATAGTCCGAGGACAAAGTAAAAGAAAAGAGACAATTTGGAGGCTCAGGAGGACCTCAGCAGCAGGGTAAGGATCCGCATCATCAGGGTCCTCATAAGAAGGGTCATCAGCAGGACCATAGAGCGCACCAGCAGCACTAATTCCATGGAGCTTATTACAATTGTGTGGTGTGGCTCCCGAGGACGTAGGCACGTTTACCGAATCTTGTTAAATCTGGTGTGTTCATCTCCTTTACTCTTTTACAAGTTTTGATCTAATTTGTGGTGAATTTCCTACTTTCCTACTTTCCTACTTTCAACATAAGGTCCGGAAGAGCAAGGGTTCAATTGATTGTTTCGAATCCCTAACAACTGGTATCAGAGCTTCATTATGCAATTTTTGTGAAAGCCATGACAGAGGAAAACAAATCAAAGATCGAGAAGTTTGACAGTTTAGACTTCACCTACTGGAAGTCGCAGATGGAGGACTATCTGTACTAAAAAGACTTGTATCGCCCGTTGATGGGCAAGGATTACGGACAGAAGAAAGAGGAGGTCAGATGGTGATTAGGAGATGCTGGATAGGAAGGCTCTAGGGCAAATCTGGTTATCACTAGCCAAATTAGTAGCCCACAACATATTAAAGGAGAAGACGACGGTAGGTCTTATGGAAGCGCTCGCGAAGATGTACGAGCAACCATCGACAGCAAACAAGGTGCATCTCGTCAAAACTCTTTTCAACCTCAAGATGGCAGAAGGACGGTCCTTCATGATGCACCTCAGCGAGTTCAACACGATTGTTGATCAGCTTATATCCGTAGATATCACGTTTGATGATGAAGTGCAGGCCTTATTATTACTATCGTAGTTGCCGGATAGTTGGGTAGGTTGTGTGATGGCAATTAGCAATTCGACGGAGAAGGAAAAGTTGAAGCTGAGTGAGGTGGTTAGCATGATTCTATCCAATGAGGTTAGAAGAAAATCGTCAGTATCAGAAGGTTCAGGTTCAGCTCTAATTTTCGAGCAGAGAGGCGGAAGCCAGAAGAAAGGAAACCAGGACAAGAATCGGCCGAAATCAGTAAAGAAGAGGTCGAACTCGAAGGTTAGGCCTATCTGCAAAACCCTAATAATTTATGAATAATGTAATTAATATGTGATTAATTATGATATGTGGATATTTAGTATGATAAATATCATTAAATGGTATATGAGGATAATACCATGTGTTTTGAGCATGAACGAGTTCATACAATGAGAAAGAGAAAAGAGTCAAAACATGCACAAATAGCCAAACATATGCAGAGCTAGAAAATTCCAGTCCGGTCGACCGTCGCGATCGACCGCAGTTCGGTCGACCGCGAAACATGCAGATTGTTTTCTTCTCCTGTTTTGTGTTGGTTTCAGATTTCTAAACCCATATCTGTTTTCCCCTGATATATATATATATGAGTTTTTCACGTTTTTATCAGTATTCCTAAGAACCCTAATAGCCACCAAACCTCCCAAACTCTATTTTAATTTCTTGGAGAAGATTGGGGGCTTTCAAGTTGGGTTTTTGTTGATTTTTTGCTTTTGGAGTGGAGATCTCCTTCGACGTTACTTCTAACAAGTTTTTCCTACAACCCCAGGCGAGTATCATCTCTGCTAATCCCCCTTCTAGTTTTCAAAACATTTTTAAAGAATTTTAAACATGTTTTGTAGAGCCTAAATGACTAGTTTATGAATAAAGTTAACTACTTTTGTATCATATTTAAAGAGACTAGGTATTTTCATGCTAAAAAGATTGAGAACGGTTTTACAGAAGTATTTAAGACCTAAAGATGATTTTAAAACATGGTTAATCTAAAGAAAGAAGTTTGATTCGTTGTATTGAGCTTTTATACATGTTTTAGGGTTTTGATTATGAATCCAATGCATAAAATCATGGTTACATATGTTAATTTGTTTTCTAGATATTTCTATCTGCTGTAACATGTTTGTATGCAAGATTATAAGGGTTTAATCATGTTTGGATCACAAAAACACTATGTGAACACGACACACACAAACAAATCTGAAAAACTAGAATTTGGGTTCACGGTCGACCGCCACAGTCGACCGCATGCAGGACAGAGACATAGGTAGTCTCTAGAACCCGTCACGGTCAACCGCTACGTTCGACCGCTAGACTGTATTTGCTGTGCATGTTTATATGGCTTGGTTTTGTTTTGTCAAGCAGATTTATCGATCTAATGATGATAAACTATGATGTTAGTGATTGTTTCACACATGGAATGATGGTGAACTTCAGATGTGGACACGCATACTGAGATTTGTGTATATATGCTAGATTTTGTTAGTTTGACACACTTTCGACATGAGTTAATTTGATAAACACATGAATAATGTTGTTCTATACGTATCCGAAAATAGAGAGATAAAACCTATTTTCTGTAGAACGATTGAGGAAGAGTATTACAATAGTATTGTTGTTACATGTATCCGGAATAGGAAAATAATAAACCCTATTGCCGCAGAGCGATTGAGTAATGAGCATTACAAAAGTATCGCTATAGCACAAGATGATGCACACATAAATAATTGATCAATTGTAAGCTTTACTTCCATGATAGATTGCCCGTGAGTAGGGTATTTCCTTGGAGATTTTGATACACCCGTTATGAACGACAGATATTTTTTTTGTTATAGAAATTGTTGATATCCTCTTATATTAGAGCAGGTCACTAGGACGTAGTTCAAGATAAGATATTATTCTTTATGTTGGAAATTTGGGTATTTATCATTGATTATTTCTTTTTTTTCATTCATAGAGAGTTATATGAATGATTTGATATATGTATGTACTGACTCTATTTTCTATATACTCCTACCCCTTTCCCTAGGGAGAGGTAGTGATGATCTCGCTAACGCTTTGACACTCGTTGTTTTCCCCCCTTTTCAGGTAGCGGGTCCGACGCACGGAGAGTCGCAGATTTATGGAACATTTTAGTTGTCCGTTTAGCTATTTATTATATTTCGTAGTTATTGCAGAACTCCACATGTAGTTAAATATTTTTCAGACTCTAGATTGGTATTTTATTTTATAAAGTTGAGAGCTATTGTAAGACTTTGTTTATTTGACTCATTGTATTTGAGATTCAGTTCAGACTCAGAGATATATCTACTTCATTCCAGTTTGGCTCATTATTAATATTCCTTATGCTTCTTTTGTGTATATTTTCAGTGTTGTTCGATTTCGATTATTTACCTGTCCGTACCTTCATCTATTTATTATTTCCACTAGAGAGATAATGATTGTGATGGTGAAACATGTCGTAGCATGGTGTTTGGTGCTTGGCAGGTTTGACAATCCGGGTTTTACCTGGGACTGTAGCCTTATGTGAACCCTGGGGCGTCACAGTTGGTATCAGAGCTCTAGTTCTAATATCCTTAGGATCATTCATGTGTCATATCGTGGAGTTAGGATAGAGTTTTCTAGGGATCATGTATACAGTCCGCTAGGAATCCCTAGTATGAGTGAGGGCGTATTATATATATGTATGCGGAAAATCTACAAATTTCTTTTATTATGAACTATTTGCTTGACTAATAAAGCATGATATGAGATATATGTGATACGATTTACTTATTGGTATATGTTAGATGCTTCATGCTTGAGATTCTATGTACTGCGTAATAATCTTTACTTTGGAATTATAGATGTCATGAAGAGGTCGTGGACACCGAGTTTCTCATGCTCAGGGAGTTGAGCAGGAAGATAGGGAACCCGAGCCACAATAGGCTCCGCAGTACTTAGTGGATCTCATAGCACCATTAGCAGCTCGTATGGCGGCTATTGAGGAGCAGTTAGCAGCCCAGGTTCGTCCAGGGACTTCCGTTCATGAAGAGGAACCTGTTCAGGAGTCATCTATTTCGAAGGAAATACCAATGAGGGTACTAGTTGTCCAACAGACACTACCAGTTGATGACGGAGTAGCTGATCAGGAGGTTTGGCTTTGTTTAGTTGAGAGGTATCAAAAATTGAAAGCGCCAGAGTTCCACGGTTCGACGGATTCTATTGCTGCACACAAGTTGAAAGAGGATGTGAGCAACATCTTGGATATGCTGAATGTTAATTCGGTGCCGAAACTGAGGCTAGCAGTTTTCAACCTCAAGGGCGATGCGGGAGGATGGTATCGACTTTGTTTCATCCCAGAGCAGAGGATGACGGTTTCGTAGGAGTCCTTTATATATCTGTTTGATGAGCAGTATGTTTCGGCTGCAGCGAAAGACAGAAAAGAGTTAGAGCTGGCTCGGTTAGAGCAGGGAGATATATCAGTCATGGACTTTGAGAGTAAGTTCATGTCATTGCTTAGTTTCACTGGCATGTGGCACACAGAGGAGCGACAGGCTCAGATGTTCCTGATGGGACTTCGTCCAGGATTACGTTGATATATAGTATCTCGGAGGTTTTGGTCAGTACGGGAGGTGGCAGATGCTGTCATGGCTCAGGAGATGGATACAGCCATATTCAACAAGAGCAAGGACAATGTTATGTCAGGACAGTCTGAGGACAAAGGAAAAGAAAAGAGACCATTTGGAGGCTCAGGAGGACCCCAGCAATAGGGTAAGGGTCCGCATCATCAGGGTCCTCATAAGAATGGCCATCAGCAGGACCAGAGAGCACAGCAACAACGCCAATTCCATAGAGCTTGTTACAATTGTAACAAGATTGGGCACTGAGCAACCGAGTGCTACCGCGCACCCGTAGCAGGCCAGTAGGGCAGGACTCAGCAGCATCAGCAGAACCGCACTCAGGGACGCGGTCAGGGCTAGCAACTGAGGATTAAGGCACCTATGGCAGTTCCGAGGATATATGGATAGGTTCGAGCGGTCCAGGAGATTCAACAGTGGCAGATAGCACCATTCACTCCAGGTGATGCAGAACAGCAGACCGGTAGAGTGTATGCAGTGGTTCCTCGTGATCATGGCGCGATCGGAGCTGTGGTGGAAGGTACGTTCCGTGTGAACTCATTTCCAGCACATATACTTTTTGATTATGGTGCTTCGCTTTCTTTTATCTCCTATGATTTTTCGTTTAGACTTCGGCTTGTAGCTCAGCCGTTAGATTTTCCTTTATCTGTATCTACTCCATTAGGAGAGATGTCTCAATTTGAGAGTGTTTGTAGGAGATGCATCGTCAGCTTGGATGATTATGAGTTCACGATTGATTTGATCGTGTTGCATATGTTTGAATTCAATGTGATTCATGGTATGGATTGGCTATCTTCCTACCATGTGAGTATCGACTGTTTTGCAAAATCATTAGTTTTAGAGCATATGATGGATCAGAGTTAGTGGTAGCTACCTCCAGAGGCAACCAGTTTGCGGAGTCATTTTTGGCGTACGTAGAGGAGGCGATATTGCGGGATCGGGGCGTAGAATTGAGTGAGATGCGAGTAGTCTCAGATTGCCGGATGTCTTCCAGGACATACCAGGATTACATCTAGTGAGAGAGATCGAGTTTTGCATAGAGTTACAGCCAGACACCGCACCGATTTCCCGAGCTCCTTACCGTATGGTTCCTGCTGAGATGAGGGAGCTACAGATCCAGATAGATAAGTTGTTGTCTCAGTGCTTCATCCGATGGAGTCATTCTCCATGGGGAGCACCGGTCCTCTTTATGAAGAAGAAGGACGGGAGTATGCAATTATGTGTACATTATCGCGAGTTGAACAAGGTCACTATCCTTAACAGGTACCCATTACTGAGGATCGATGACTTGTTCGACCAGTTACAGGGAGCGCTATGTTTCTCGAAGATAGATCTTCATTCTGGTTATCATTAGTTATGAGTTCGGGAGATGGATATTCCCAAGACCGCTTTCTTAATTCGATATTGGTCTTTCGAGTTTTTTGTCATGCCGTTTGGGCTGACCAATGTACCAGCAGTATTCATGGATTTGATGAATTAGTTTTTTTGTCCGTACTTGGACCAGTTTGTTATAGTTTTCATCGACGATATTCTTATCTACTCGAGGTCAGAGGCAGAGCACGAGCAGCATCTGAGGTTAGCATTACAGATATTGAGAGAGCACCAGTTGTATGCTAAGTTTAGCAAGTGTGAATTCTAGCTATCAGAGGTCAGATTTTTATGCCATGTTATCAGCCGGGAGGGCATTGTAGTAGATACGACTAAGGTAGAAGCCGTACTTGATTGGAGCCACCAAAGACAGTTACTGAGATTCGTTCAGCCGGGCAGGCTATTACAGAAAATTCATTCAGGACTTCTCGAGGATTGTCACACCACTTACACGCCTTACTAAGAAGGGTATACAGTTCATTTGGAGCATAGAGTGCCAGAAAGCATTTGAGACACTAAAGACTAAGTTAACTTCAGCACCAGTATTGGTTATTCCTGGCAGTGATAAGACTTTTGTTGTCTACACTGATGCATCCTTATCGGGTCTTGGCGGTGTATTGATGCAGACCCAGAGAGTCGTAGCTTATATTTCGAGATAGTTGAGGACTCATGAGTAGAATTATCCCACGCATGATTTGGAGCTAGCAACAATAGTCTTTACACTGAAGTAATGGAGACATTATTTGTACGGAGTGCAGTTTGAGTTATTCACAGATCACCAGAGTTTGAAGTACCTCTTCTCACAGAAAGAACTCAACCAGAGGCAACGACGATGGGTAGAATTTATTAAGGATTATGAATTTGCTATTAAGTACCATCCGGGAAAGGCGAACGTGGTAGTAGACGCGTTGAGCAGAAAGCATCGTCGCGGGCTAGCAGCTTTAAGGTGCTCACTATATCGGGATATTTATACCCTCAGCCATTTTGAGTTCAGGCCAGAGATTGGCAAGAGCCGTGTGTTCTTAGGAGCGTTATCTGTACAGCCATCTTGGAGAGATTGAGTAGTCGGAGCTCAGTTAGAGGATTCTTGGATTCAAACCCGCAAGGGGGAGATCTCCAAAGAACCTAATGATGATTGGACTATTGGAGTAGATGGAGGCCTGAGGATGAAGGACATAATCGTTACCCGAACAATCTATAGCTGAAGAGGGAACTTTTTGACGAGGCTCGTCGTAACAGATATACAGTGCACCCAGGCACGACAAAAATGTACAAGGATCTGAAGAGTTATTTTTGGTGGAGTGGTATGCGTAGAGAGATTGCAGATTATGTGGCTAAATGTTATACCTGCCAACAAGTTAAGGCAGAACATCAGAGATTGCATGAACCCTACTGCCTTTACCCATTCCCGAGTGGAAGTGGACAGATATTTCTATGAATTTCATAGTGAGGTTGCCCAAGACAAATAAAGGAAATGATTCTATTTGGGTTATAGTGGACAGATTGACTAAGTCCACATATTTCTTACCTGTGAGGACGACTTATACGGCAGATACGTATGCGAGGATCTTCATTCGAGAGATTGTGAGATTGCATGGAGTTCCAGAGACGATTGTATCAAATCAGGGCTCAGTGTTTACATCTTATTTTTGGAGTAGTTTCTAGGATGCTTTTGGCAGTTAGTTGTTATTTAGCAGTGTTTTTCACCCCCAGACAGACGGTCAGACCGAGAGGGTGAATCAGAACTTAGAGGACATGTTGAGAGCTTGCGTTATGAATTTTTAGGATAGCTGGGAGGATCACATCCCACTGATTGAATTTGCATATAATAATAGTTATCAAGCTACCATCGAGATGGCACCGCATGAAGATTTGTACGGGAGACCTTGCATATCGCCTATATGTTGGGCAGAGCCAGAGGATAGTCTATTGATTGGTCCAGAGTTAGTTAGACAAACCATAGAGAAGGTAGCATTGATTCGAGAGCGTATTCTTGTGACGCAGAGTTGGCAGAAGAGCTATGCAGATCAGCGGAGACGACCTTTAGAGTTCCAGGTCGGAGACTCAGTTATGTTGAAAGTATCACCGATGAAGAGAGTTCAGCGATTCGGTAGACGGGGAAAGCTTGCTCCGAGATATGTTGGTCCTTTCAGGATCATCGAGCGCATTGGAGCTGTTTCTTACAGATTAGGTTTTCCAGCATCGATGTCGAGTGTACACGATGTCTTTTATGTCTCGCTGCTTAAGAAGCATCTGCGGGATGATGAGCAACAGAGAGTGATTGACTCACCAGAGATTGAGATTCAGGATGATTTAACTACCGTAGAGGTACCGGTATGCATACTTGCTAGAGAGAATAAAAAGCTTAGAAATAAAGTCATTCCATTAGTGAAAGTTTAGTGGAACCGGCAAGGAGCCAAAGAGATTTCTTGGGAGCGTGAGAAAGATGTTCGTCGCGACTACCCGCACCTATTTGGATAGGTATGATGTTGATATGCTTATATGACTTGATAGTTGTCATTATCTATGATTGTTTAGTCACATTTATAATTATCTTTAACACTAGAATCAGGATGTTATCACCTGATCCTTAATCGTTTGAAATACATGGTATATACGAGAGGTTCCTCGTTTGGATTTTTCGCTCAACGTACTCATTTCTTTTAGTTAGGGATTAAGATGCGAATGTTTACATTCTAAATTATTAACTTTAAATATTAATGTGCTAATACTATGCGATGTGTGCAGAAGGGATTCTTATTATGAATTACACCTTCTTAATATGTTTTTCCCCCTTATTTTGAGCTTTGAGATGCGACTGCGGAATTTTGAGGACGAAATCCTCTTAAGGGGGGGTGAATGTAAAACCCCGATAATTTATGAATAATATAATTAATATGTGATTAATTATGATATGTGGATATTTAGCATGATAAATATTATTAAATAGTATATGAGGATAATACCATGTGTTTTGAGTATGAACGAGTTCATACAATGAGAGAGAGAAGAGACGAAACATGCACAAATAGCCAAACATATGCGTGACTGGAAAATTCTAGTCCAGTCGATCCCCACGGTCAACCGCAGTCCGGTCGACTGCCACGGTCGATCGCGAAACCTTCAGATTATTTTCTTCTCCTGTTTTGGGTTGGTTTCGGATTTCTAAACCCATATCTGTTTTTCCCTGATATATATATGAGTTTTTCATGTTTTTATCAGTATTCCTAAGAACCCTAATAGCCACCAAACCCCCCAAACTCTAGTTTGATTTCTTGGAGAAGATTGGGGGCTTTCAAGTTGGGTTTTTGTTGATTTTTAGCTTTTGGAGTGGAGATCTCCTTCGACGTTACTTCTAACAAGTTTTTCCTACAACCCCAGGCGCGTATCATCTCTGCTAATCCCCTTCCTAGTTTTCAAAACATTTTTAAAGAGTTTTAAACATGTTTTGTAGAGCCTAAATGACTAGTTTATGAATAAAGTCAACTTCTTTTGTATTATATTTAAAGAGACTAGGTATTTTCATGCTAAAAAGGTTGAGAATGATTTTACAAAAGTATTTAAGACCTGAAGATGATTTTAAAACGTGGTTAATCTAAAGAAAGAAGTTTGATTCATTGTATTGAGCTTTTATACATGTTTTAAGGTTTTGAATATGAATCCAATGCATAAAATCATGGTTACATATGTTAATTTGTTTTTCAGATATTTTTATCTGTTGTAACATGTTTGTATGCAAGATTATAAGGGTTTAATCATGTTTGGATCACAAAAACACTATGTGAACACGACACACACAAACAAATCTGAAAAACTAGAATTTGGGTTCACGGTCAACCGCCACGGTCGACCGCAGGACAGAGACTTAGGTAGTCTCTGGAACCCGTCGCGGTCAACCGGTACGTTCGACCGCTAGTCTGTTTTGGCTGTGCATGTTTATATGGCTTGGTTTTGTTTTGTCGAGCGGATTTCTCGATCTAATGATAATAAACTATGATGTTAGTGATTGTTTAACACCTAGAATGATGGTGAACTTCATATGTGGACACGCACAACGAGATTTGTGCATATATGCTAGATTGTGTTAGTTTGACACACTTTCGACATGAGTTAATTTGATAAACACATATGAATAATGCTGTTCTATACATATCCGAAAATAGGGAGATAAAACCTATTTTTTGCAGAACGATTGAGTAAGAGTATTACAATAGTATCGTTGTTACATGTATCCGGAATAGGAGAATAATAAACCCTATTGCCGCAGAGTGATTGAGTAACGAGCATTACAAAAGTATCGCTATAGCACAAGATGATGCACACATAAATAATTGATCAATTGTAAGCTTTACTTCTATGATAGATTACCCGCGAGTAGGGTATTTTCTTTGAGATTTTGATACACTCGTTATGAACAATAGATATTTTTTGTTTTAGAAATTGTTGATATTCTCTTATATTAGAGCAGGTCACTTGGACGTAGTTCGAGATGAGATAATTATTCTTTATGTTGGAGATTAGGGTATTTATCATTGATTATTTATTTTTTTTATTCATAGAGAGTTATATGAATGATTTTATATATGTATGTACTGACTCTATTTTCTATATACTCGTACCCCTTTCCCTGGGAGAGGTAGTGATGATCTCGCTAGCGCTTTGACGATTGTTGTTTCCCCTCTTTTCAGGCAGCGGGTCCGGCGCACAGAGAGTCGCAGGTTGATGGAATATTTTAGTTGACCGTTTAGCTATTTATTATATTTTGTAGTTATTGCAGAACTCCATATGTAGTTGAATATTTTTTAGACTCTAGATTGGTATTTTATTTCATAGAGTTGAGAGCTATTGTAAGACTTTGTTTATTTGACTCATTGAATTTGAGATTCAGTTCAGATTCAGAGATATATCTACTTTATTCTAGTTTGGCTCATTATTAATATTTCTTATGCTTCTTCTATGTATATTTTCAGTGTTGTTCGATTTTGATTATTTACATACTTGTACCTTCATCTATTTATTGTTTCCACTAGAGAGATAATGATTATGATAGTAAAACTTGTCGTAGAATTGTGTTTGGTGCTTGGCAGGTTTGACAATCCGAGTTTCACCTAGGACTACAACCTTGTGTGAACCCTGGGGCATCACACTATCAAAGGGAAGTGTTAGAACTGCAGCCAGGAGGGTCATATGTCTTCAGTCAGCAAGAGTCCAAAGAAGGATGTGGGTGAGTAGCAGGCTCATATCGTGTAGGATTCCTTGATTCTTGCTATGGACAGCGACTAGGATTCTTGGGTCATCGACTCAAGAGACTCTTTCCACACCACTGCTAACAGAAAGCTTCTCAGAATTTTTTAGTAGGGGACTTTGGAAAAGTGTATTTGGGGAATAACGAGACATATAATATTGTTGGAAAGGGTGAAGTGCAGATTTAGATGAAGGGCTCTAAGTAGACCTTGAAGAATGTAAGACACGTGCCGAAGTTGAAGAGGAATCTTGTTTCGGTGGGACAGCTTGGAGCAGAACGCTATGTTTCGACATTCACAGGGGATTCGTAGAGAATCTCCAACGGTACGATGATAGTTGCTCGAGGCAACAAACTCTAGACTCTCTACCTTACCTTACATGCGAGTGACACCCTCACAATTGCATTTGGCAAAGAGAGTATAGTTTTGTGGCACATGAGCGAGAAGGGGATGAAGATCTTGCATTCACAGGGAAAACTGACTGGGATCGATTTTGTGGAAGTCAGGGTTTGTGAAGACTGCATCTTTGGGAAGCAGAAGAGGATTAGTTTCAAAAGGGTAGAAGGCTACCTAAGGCTTAGAAGCTAGAGTTGATTCATACAGATGTATGAGGGTCCAGCAAGTGTGTATTCTTTTGGCGGTTTGAGATATTATGTCACCTTCATCGATGATCACTCGAGGAAGGTGTGGGTCTACTTCATGAAGCACAAGTCGGAGGTGTTCGGAGTCTTCAAGAAGTGGAATATCATGGTGGAGAACAAGACAGATCTGAAGGTGAAGTGTCTGAGATAAGACAATGATGGAGAATATGAACTAGAGGAGTTCAAGAGGTTCTATGCTATGAATAGGATTCGATTAGAGAGGACTACTCCAGGGATGCTGCACCAGAACGACATTGCAGAGAGGATGAACAGAATCTTGACAGAGCGTGCTAGGAGTATGTGATTACATGCAGGTCTGCCTAATACATTTTGGGCGGATGTGGTGCATACGACAACTTACATTATTAATCATGGCCTATCAGTTCCATTAGATTTTGGAATTTCAGAGGAGGTTTGGAGTGGCAAGAAGGTCAATCTCTCACACCTGCGGGTATTTGATTACGTGGCTTATGTTCATATCAGTGACCATGTCAGGGATAAGCTAGAGGCTAAGTCACAAAAGTGTAGATTCATTGGATACGGCATTGATGAGTTCGGATATCATCTTTGGGATGAGAAGAACAGCAAGATCATCAGAAGCAGAGATGTGATATTCAATGAGGAGGTGATGTACAAGAACAGAGAAAATATCAATGATAGCCAAAGCAGTGGGAGCAGCACTTCGGATGCAGGTGGATCCGAGTACATGGATATAGAGGAACTTTCAGATAAGGGTGATGATGTTTGTTCTGACCATAGAACAGAGAAGGCTCTAGGTACAGAAGAAACTACCCAGGGCATGGAGCTTAGGAGGTCATCCAGGGTACTCAAACCAAATCCTAGATATCTTTCATCTCTTAACTACTTATTGTTGACAGACAGCGGTGAGCCGGAGTGCTATCAAGAGGCAATGCAAGTGAGTGAATCATAGCAGTGGGAGCATGCGATGCAGGAGGAGATGGATTCTCTACTCACTAATGAGACATGGGAGTTAGCTCAGCTACCTACACAGAAGAAGGTCTTACATAACAAATGGGTCTACCGAGTCAAGCAAGAGAGTGAAGGAAGCAAGAGATTCAATGCCAGATTAGTAGTGAAGGGGTTTCAACAGCAGGAAGGAGTGGACTACACGGAGATAGTTTACCCTATTGTGAAGCTCACAACCATCAGAGTGATGTTGAGTTTGGTAGCTGCACAAGATCTCTTTCTTGAGCAGTTAGATTTGAAGACTACCTTTCTTCATGGTGACTTGGATGAAAAAATCTACATGAAGCAGCCTGTTGGCTTCATTGAAGAAGGAAAGAAAGAGATGGTGTGCAAGCTCAAGAAGAGCTTATATGGCTTGAAACAGACTCCGAGACAGTGGTATAAGAAGTTTGATAACTTCATGCAAAACAATAGCTATAGAATATGCAATTCGGATCATTGCTGTTATTTCAAAAGGTTCGAGTCCAGATTCATTATCTTGTTATTACATATTGATGACATGTTGGTAGCAGGACTATGTTTAGAAGATATAAATAGTTTGAAGAAGTAGCTAGCAAATGAATTTACAATGAAGGATCTGGGTACAAAAGCAGATTCTAGGGATGGGAATCAGTAAGGATGAAGCAGAAGGGACGTTGAGATTGAGTCAAGCTGAATACATTGAGAAGGTACTTCAGAGGTTCAATATGCAGGATGCTAAAGTTATTAGCACGCCTCTTGGAAGTCAGTTCAAGTTATCTGAGGAGCAGTCGCCTAAGATAGATGCAGATAGAGAGCATATGAGCAGGGTGCCATATTCTTCGACCATTGGGAGTCTCATGTACGCGATGGTTTGCATGAGAACGGACATCGCCCATGCAGTGGGAGTTGTGAGCAGGTTTGCAAACAATCCAGGGAAGCAACATTGGTAGGCCGTGAAGTCGATAATGTGGTACTTGAGGGGAACAACGAACAAGCCACTATGTTTCAGGAGGAAGGAGTTGGTGCTACAGGGATACGTGGATGCGGACTTCGCTGGTGATCATGATACGAGACGAAGCACTACGGGGTATGTTTACACCTTAGCGTCGACAGTAGTGAGCTAGGTCTCACGTCTGCAGAAGATTATGACTTTGTCTATAACCGAGGGTGAGTATGTCGAGGTGACTGAAGCAAGTAAGGAGATGATCTGGTTGAAAGGGTGTTTGGAAGAGTTGGATCTGAAGCAAGGGTAAGGAGTTCTTTATTGTGATAGCCAGAACGCTATACATCTTGTTAAGAATCTAGTATATCATGCCAGAACGAAGCATATCGACATAAAATATCTTTTTATACGCTCGCTAGTTGAAGACGAAAAGTTACATTTAATGAAGATTTTGGGGAGTCAAAATCCGACGGACATGTTGACGAAGGTAGTCTCCATTGAGAAACTGGAGCTGTGCGCAACTTCAGTTGGCCTTCACGAGTAGAAGACGAAGGCTGAGCCACACTACGAGGATCTGCGCGATCGTCGGGATATTATTGATTGAAGAAATGTTTTTCCGGGGAGGAGAAGATACATGCAAAGAAGGGGAGAGTTCGGGTGAGCTCGCTGATGGCACTTTGGTCTCCAAGTAGGAGATTGTTAGTCTAAAGTGTAGACCCAAAGTCAAAGCCGAAGCTGGAATCAAGAAGACAAAGAAAAAATCAAGAAAACAAAAGGAGGCCTGCACGGTCGACCGTGACGGTCGACCGCGAACGTGCACATAGCTAGTTAGAGCCTGTAGCTGAAGGCGGTCGACCGCGACGGTCGACCGCACAAATCTTTATAATGTATTTTGGTCTCAGGTTTTGGTTCGGTTGACCGCCACGGTGGACCGTGGATACCCTGTTAGATTTTTGGGCTCTGTCCTTTGATATGGTCGACCACCTCAGTCGACCGCGATACCTTCGCGGTCGACCCCCACGGTCGACCGTGACGCAATCAACCAGTTTCCTTAACTGTTTTGGATTCTGTTTCTTCCAGGACTCTATATATACCTAAACGTTTTTAGGGCTTGATAGAACACGAAAAGAGAGCTTTTTGACTGTAGAAAAGAGAGAGAATCTCAGAGAGATAAAACCTTAGTTTGAGAGCTTGTATTTCTTCTTCAATTAATAAAAGAATTCTATGGTGTGGCTCCCGAGGACGTACGCACGTTTACCGAACCTCGTTAAATCTAGTGTGTTCATCTCCGTTACTCTTTTACAAGTTTTGATCTAATTTGTGGTGAATTTCCTACTTTCCTATTTTCAGCACAAGGTCCGGAAGGGCAAAGGTTCGATTGATTATTTCGAATCCCAACAGATCCTACCTAGAGCATGCACAATCAAATTAAAAATTAAAAGAATTCAATTCACCAGAGTAGACCTTACATAATACATAGGAAATGAGATGATTTGAACTGTATGATAAATTGGATTTAAACCGATATACTGGACAAAATTAACCAAAAATGATAAACATTAAAAATTTCCAAAAATTGTTGTGGTTATAGTCCAATTCCTACATATCAGTGATAAATAGGCAACATCAACCAATCTTAAAACACTTGTTATGAGTGCGGTGCAAGTGCGGGTGCAGGGTGCATAACATGTCAAATTTATAAAATATAGGTATGAGAACCCAGCTGAAACTTATAGGATGTAATCATTGTTCTAAGTTATATATGTAAATGACCCTTTATGATTTTAGTTCTTAAGGCTGAAATGAACTAGACTCTTATCTAACAAGATACAAAATGGATGTCAAGTGATAAAATACACATCCAAGAAGTGTATTATAAGTATTTTTAAATTAAGCATGCATTGTATAATAGAGTAAGGTCTAAACAAATATATGCATATACTTGAAATTCCGAGAATTGTCAAGTATGGGGAAAGTCCAAAATGTGTCAGGTACGGGTTCGGTACGAATGTGTCGGGTACAAGTACATCTCAGGTAACACAGTTTGAAACTATTGTATTCTCTAGCAATTCTACAAAATTTCATCGTCATGATGAAGCTGAACCCACCTGTCTCATCTCAAACAATGCATCCATAGACTAAACTCTTCCTTCAATGATTCTAATTCGTACATAAACACTACCCCCAATGAATTGTTAGAAAAAGAAAAAGTTATCATCAACAAAGGAAGCATATATTAGCATATATAAGTTTTTAGCAACAATAGTTTAACATTGGTTAATCAAAGTAAAGCCAGTGATAAATTTGCACCTTTCACGTTTTATTAATCGACCTATTCTGTAACTTTCACCTTACAATAATGCTAGCATACGATAAAAAAATACTAGTAATAACAAAAGGAGTCATTTTTGTTAGACTTGAGATGCAAGACTAGAAGGGATTGAATAGGATTGTTGTCGTTTTTCATCAAAAAACAGAACATGCAGCGAAAAATATCATATAAAAACGATAAACAATATAAAGCAAACTAACTATCACCAAAGACAACTAACCAAGGACATAGGAGATTTTACCGTCGTTTAGATAAACAATCCTACATCCACTTTTTCTTCTCGTGAAGGGGCATTCTCACTACGACAAGAATTCACCCAGATCACTAACTCGATTCAGTAGGTTTACAAGACCAAAATCTTAATTTCTCCCAAAACTAGGCTTACAACACAAAATCATAGTTTCTTCCAAACTAGTAGTTTAATATAACTCTTTAAAATGAGTAACTCCTTAACCTAACTAGTACCAAACCTCAATTCAATTGACTTGATTATGCCGCAAAAGAAGTTGATCATAATATTATATTATATTTTTGTACCCTCATTATCTATTTTATTGGATAAATATACTTGCTAATTTTATGTGTTTTATGAATTTACAAGAAATAAAAAAATTTATCAAATAAAATATCAAAGAAGCCTTCTTAGATATCTTGAGAGAAAATAGGAAAGCCATTCGATGGATCATGGCTTATATCATAGGGATTAGTTCAACCATTGTTCAACGTAGAATCTATTTGATATATGATGCCAAACATATTAAGGATCCCCAGTGTAGGATGAACCCAGTGATAAAAGAAACAATTGGGAAGAACATTCTGAATTATGTTGATAACAGAATTATTTATCCTATTTCTGATAGTTCTAGGGTGAGTCCAGCCTAGGTTGTTCCTAACAAGTCTGGGATCACAGTGATCTAGGATAAGGCCAATGAGTTAGCTCCCATTTAAATCCAAACTGGATGGCGAGTCTCCATCGATTATAGAAAAATTCAACTTAACCACACAAAAAGATCACTTCCATCTATCTTTCATAGACAAATGCTTCAATGTCTTGCAGACTTCTATTATTTTTTAGATGGATGAAGATCAAGACAAATCACTTTCACATGTACATATGGAATTTTTTCCTATTTCGCATGCCTCTCGGTCGTGCAATGCTCTTGCCACATTCCAACGCTGCATGATCAGCATCTTTTCTGATATGGTTGAGTAAATCTTGAAAAGTATTATAGATGATTTTCAATCTTTAGTGACAAAATTTTTGACTGTTTGCATCATCTCAAACTCGTCCGAGCACGGTGCAAGGAGAAAAATCTAACTCTCAATTTGAAGAAACTTCACTTCATGGTCAAATATAAAATTGTCTTAGGGCATGTAGTTTTCAACAAGGAGATAGAAGTTGACAAATCTAAGGTAGATCTCATTCCTAACTTTCCACTCCAAAAATGTTAACGATGTCAGATAAATTATTAGCCATGCTAGTTTTTACAGATGATTCATCAAAGAGTTTAGTAAAATTACTAGGCATTTGGCCAATCTTTTAGTCAAGGATACACCTTTTGAATCCTTCCTTGAATGCTTTAATTTTAATCACTTGAAGAAGGAGCTAACCACAACTCCGATCACCTTTGAGTTAATGTATGATGCATTTGATTTTATAATTGGGGTTGGGCTAGGGCAACATATAGGTGCAAAGCCTCATGTGATTTACTATGGAAGTAAGGTTGAAAGATGCATAGCAAAACTACTCTGTCACCAAGAAGGAATTTTTACCTTTTTTCCTTAGAGAAATTCAGATCCTATTTTATTGGGTCTATATCAATATTTACATTGATCATGCCGCATTGAAGTAATTTTTTACCAAGAAAGATAGTAAATCAGAACTCATTAGCTGGATACTCTTACTCCAAAAATTAACTTTGTAACTCTTGATAGGAGAAGAGCAAATAACCTTGTAGCAAATCACTTGTCTAGGCTCACTAATACATTAGCATCCAATATTTTGATATTCATTTTTATGAATAGTTCCTACAACTCTGGACCATGCTATGTTTTGCTGAAATTATGAACAATTTTATCACAAAGTGCTCCTTCTCATTAGTCTAAATAGGATAGATCTCATTTTCTCTCCTAAATAAAATATTTCTATGGGGTGATCCTTACTTGTTCAAGTTTTTATCCTGATAAGCTATTTTTGCCATTAACAAGCTTGTGGGGATAATCCCTACTTGTTCAAGTGATGAAACTAGGAGTGTTCCTTTCGTCATGAACAAGCTTGTGGAGGCTAACGTGTTGTGAAAATAGTGTCAACATTACAAGTGCACAATCAAGTTATAGTATAGATATAATATTGAACCCACAATGAATGTGTGTAGGAAAAATTCTAATGTGGATCTTAGAGTTGTGTGTGGATAGGAGGAGTGAAGAGATATAAAAAGTGTGTGATTATTTACACATAAAAGAAAACTAGAACAAGAGGGAACAAAGAGAGTGAACAAATAAAAAAATAAAAAAATAAATATGGAGAAGAAATAAAGAAAATAGAAAAGAAAAAAATTGAGACTGGAAAAATTAATCACAAAGAGAAAAATAAAAAAAAGTAAAACATGAAGGAAATCAAGTAGAGAATATAGACTTAAGAATTGAATCTACTAGTTAATTTTATTTAGGATTTATAAATTACTCTCTTTTTATCATATTTTACTTTATATTTACTAAGCGTAAACTATCAAACCACTTAAGGAAAGTATAATCTATTAAATTATTATTCAAGTAAAATTTTCATCATGAAAAGAATGACAACATCATTCTTTCATCATCTTAGTAAAAATTATGAGCCTGTAGAGGTTAGAGTTAAAAGATGACGACGGACCCAAAAGGGTAACAATAATTTTCAAGAGTTCACAGTGAATATGACCAGTGCTTCCTCTGAAGATGAAGAGGAAGATGCTAACAATCTTTATGATCCGAGATACAATCCTGGTATCAGAAGTATATTGTCAAAAAATGACAGTATGTATCATCACACGAGATCAAAGCAGGGTGCAGCAATCCCCTTTGAAAATTCCCACCTCTAAGCACGTGTACCGTGAGCTTTGTCATAAGGCAATCAGCACATTATTAGTGACGCTAATTCTGTCATAGCATCAAATGCTATTCCTAGAACGAGTCGGGAGCAACAATGGGCTGCAAATATGATGTGGTGAGAAGATCTTCTCCAATAGATGGAAGCCCAAAGAAAAGCTTCAGAAGAGCAATTCGAGCAATTGGAAAAGATGCTTGGTCAGCTCATGACGGCTTCTCAACCTCGCTCGATTTCTTCGAAAGGGTAATGACCAATTGCTAAATCTTCCCTAAAGGGAGAACAAACACATCAAGAAGATGCAGATTTTGATCATTTAGAATCACAAATATCAACACCTCCTAAACCAAATCGGTAGAACAAGGTCTTTGAGGACCTCCAAAATAGCTCAATGCTCTCACATAGTAAACAAAGCTAAAGAAGGTTAAGATACACGATCTTGTCCCATCGAATGAAATTTTGTTCCTTATCCGATGATGTTCAAGCTACCGACGTTAGACACATCTGATGGCAAAGGTTCTCTAAACCAACACAAATCCTACTTCCACCAATAAATGGGGAATGTAATAGGGAATGATGCTATTAAGGCGCGACTCTTCATTATCACCCTTCAGATGGTACCCTTTGATTGGTTAAAAAATCTACCCGAAGGGTTAATTAAGTCCTAGGTTGATCTGAAATCTTTATTCTTCTCTCAATTCCATGAGGAACAATCAGATGTGACCATAGGCAAACTTCTTTCTGAAAGGCAAAGAGGTGATGACTGTATGCGACTAAAAATACCTATAGGTTCCCGCACACGACTCAAGACAAAGAGATGATGATGAACATTACTACCCAAGTTACAGAAGCTTATTTGATATCGATAAGCACATGAAGTGAGTCGATGAACCGTGTGAAGCAACGGAACATCAGAATAACAAAAACACGAACTGATCGGGAGCTACGCTTCTTTTACAAAAGACGAAGTGCTCTTCATATCCAATCTACTCCACATATGATCCAACTATAAATGCTTGTAGATCTCCTCGTTGGTTTTCCTACGCACTTTGAATCATGTAATTCTGAGTTCGGCCGGTAAAGATACGGCAGAAACAGACAGAATACGCGAAACAATGCTCTGGGCCTCAGCGAGACACCCTCAGGTGTTTCGGCCAGGCTGAGACACCCATGAGTGTCTCGACATGACCGATACACCCACGAGTGTCTCGGCATGACCGAGACACCCACGAGTGTCTCGGTAGGCTAAGACACCCACGGGTGTCCACACCCCCGAAAACCGATTTTTGGTAGCTTTAAGCTGTTTTTCGATGTTAACCACCTAGATTTGTTCCAACTGATCTAAATCTATCCAAAAATGTAATAAAGTAGTTATAACTAAAGATAAGAGTAAATCGATCGTTCTTATCTGAAAATAGAGGTCCAAAAGCCTATAAATACAGCTCCAGGGCCTTTATTTTTTCAGATCTGGAATTCTCGGGCATTAGCGAAGCCTTGCTAGATTGAAGACTGAAGGAGCATGAATTTTAGAAGAGAGGAAGAGATCGGATCAAGTTCGTCAGCATAAAGAAGAGGAGATCGCTAGATCTATAGTTCTCGGTTCCTCCCCATAAGATTGCCCTGTTACGGTGATCTCGAGAAGAGTGATTATCTCGCTGTTGCCGAGATAATTGCTTCGGTTTCTTGATATCTTCGTGAATCAACAAAGCTTCAGATCTGATCTGATTATTTGGTAGTCCACGGATATCAACATCCCCATCACAGGCCAAGATCCCACGCAAGCAACAAAGGATAAACCTTCGTTGCGTTTGTTTAAAAGGAAAGTTGTGATCTTTGTTGAAAGTCTTATAAAAAGACTATTTTTTTGTTTTCATTATAACGTTTAAAGTTGTAATGAACTCATCAATGAAGAAATCGATTTTCTCCCAAAACAATGACATGGTTAGAGATTACATTGAATGGTCACATAATGTAGCTTATGTTGATGAGACATGCCTTTGCCAATGCTACTTTAGACATGTCAGTACAACTTCTTAAGTTATGTTGAAGTTCATATTAGTGTCATCAAAGCTCACATATGGAATGACTTAATGGAGAAAGTTGAGATTATATAAAAATTGATAGAACAATTCAACAAGTTCTATCCCAATTCAAATAAAAAAGGGGATAGAAACAAACAGGGACAATCGTCCTAGTCGAAAGCCAAAGAGGGATTCGCGGTTGAGATCAAAAAGCCTGACAATTGTAGCCGTCAAAAATTTCCTATAGGTTTCCACACACAGCTCAAATAAAGAGAAGATGATGAACGTCATTATCCGAGTCAAAAGAGGATTATCTGATACTATGGAGAAGCAAAGCGAGTCGGCAAAGTATACAAGTCAAAGAAACGTCGAAACGTGTGCAAAACGGCACAACAAGACCAAACCGGAAAGTTCCGAGAATCCCCCACAGCCAAGTCACATCAAAATGACTCAGCCAAGGCCAGGTGGCTTGGCCAAGACTGAGCGACCTTGAAGTAGCTCAGGCAAGGCGAGCCACCCTAAGGTGACTCGGCTAAGGTTGAGCCACCCTAGGGTGGCTCGCATAGTGCCGAACCACCCTAGTGGGGGCCGAGCCACCCTAGGTTGGCTCACGCCCAGAAATACCCAAAACACGTTTTCGACGATATTCTCATGATTCTTTCATTCCAAAACCTCCCCAGCTACTTTGATATCATTCATAAAACGTTGTTAAGCACTTATTCACCAAAGATATGCCAAAATCACTTGTTCTTACCCTAAAACGCCACATCCGAAGTCTATAAATACAAGCCTAGGGTTCCTATACACAGGGTATCAGAAATTTATACGAGGTGTTGTCCCTGTGAAGAGTGATCCACGAATTTTAGAGAGGCTACCTAGATCTTGGCGAACTCTAACATAAAGATAGAGCTATTTGAAGGATCTGAGGTCCGTTTCATCATTCCTTGAGATCAGACTTTGTTTCGATCTCGAAAAGAGTAGTAATCACACCTCGTTGAGATTATTTACTTCTGCGATTGTTTTCTTTATAAAGAAAGAGCATTGAATTTTCAATCGGATCTGATCTGCGGCAATACACGAATAAAACAATCCCTAGAACAGGCAAAGATCCCATGCAAGCAGCGGGTGATAAACGTCCTCTGCGTGTGTTTCTAGAGAGTTGTATTTTTTTATTTTCATTGTGTATGAAAGTCTTATAAAAAGATAGATTTTACTTTGAATCTGTAATCGATAAATGTGTAATGGATTCAGCAATGAAAATAACTTTCAACGCAAACAACAACAAGAAGAAAGAGCTAAGGAAGAATGCTCAAAGAACCTACTCCTTGAAAGAGGTAAATTTGTGGTCATTTTCCATATCCTCAATAAAGGCAACCGGTTAAAGTTTCTTGAAGCTTGATGTCCTAAGGAGATGGGAAAGACTGATTACCCTAACTACTGTTTTTGTCACAAAATATTAGGACATCGGACAAAAACTATTATATCCTCAAGGATATAAGACAACTTGGTGACTCTTCAGTTCGAGTTCCCGATCTAAGCAAAAGAAAGTCACTGCTAACATAGTGACTAAACATGGTGACTCTTCAATTTGGTTTTATGCTGAAAATTTAGGCTCAAGATGGAGTTATCGCATTCCCGCTACGAGAATAAAAGTGGTCAATGATGACCAATGAAATCAACAAAGCAAAATCTTGGTCCCTCTCACTACAATGAGGGAAGAAATAATGTGGGTTCATCCCGATCGCCTTCAAGATGAACATTGGATTCTTTCAAAGTCAAAATTGAAGGGTTAACATAAGATAAACCCCTGTAATGTTATTTCTACAAACATAAGAAAGGAAACACTGCACTTCACTATAGATTCGGAGGAAGAGAATATTGTCATGAAGAGGATGAGCTCAGGGAAATATTATTTAAAGAATTATGATCAACCGAGACCCTCTAAGCAACCCGAACTAACCAAACAAAAGGAGACTCGATTCAACAAAGCATTGCAAAATCCTTTAGTTAACTTCATTGATCCATTACAGTGTGATATCATGCCCTAATTAGCTAACATCTCGGCTCGTATAACCTTTTTCGTACTTTTGTGTTTGTCTAAGGACACGAAAGAGACTTTGAAAGAAGCCTTAGATGACAGTGAGGTGTTTCTCATTCACTTATTCGAGCCTCCCCAAGATGAAGAATGTAAATAGTGCTATCAATGCTAATGGCAAATGCTTTGTATTACCTTCACTTCGGATGATATGCTATTAGTGCTCATTTGCTTCTTGGGCATCCCACTTTACAAGATTTTGAAAACTATTGTATTATTTTCTAATTCAACTCCAGTAGTAGTCAGTTGCTTGGGAAAATCTGACTCAAATGTCAGATTGGTAACTTAAAGACTGAGTTATGTCATCAACGTCGAAACATATTATAATCTGCTCCTTGGATGACCTTGGATCCATTCCAACATGGTCATCCCATAGATGTTTCATCAATACTTCAAGTATGTCGATAACCAGGGGGTTCCACAAAAGGTTGATGCTAAAAAATCCCTTTAAGGGGGTTAAGAATTACATCACCAACTCTTTCTTGTGTTATAATTACCCTTAAAGAATAATGTACTACCCAGTCAGCCGAAAATCAGGATAACTGAATCTTTAATAATAAAGTTCAGTTTGCTTATGACGATTCTTTAGACTCTAAGTATGAAATCTCAAGAGCTGAGACTTTATTGTCTTGGTTAGCTTTAGACTCAACTTTATATGCATGTGAATGAGTCTTATTTGACTCATCAATAACTAGATGGCTCATAAGACGTTATCTTTATGGTTCAAAATAAAGGAGGCACCCAAAACCCTATTGTTTTTAGGAAGTCAAACCTTGGCCTAATGTTTTAAACTCAGATGATGAAGTCGAAGAAATACTAGAGTTTTCTCATTATAGCTAGTAGTCTCAGCATATAATGGAAAAAATAGGGTACGGCTTCAATCTAAAGCTGACTCGCAAACAAGATCAGTGGTTGATGGTTTTCTAGTAGCTCTTCAGATAATCTAGTTGGGATTTGGACGTTAACATTGGATCTATGTTCGATAAATTCATGGTTAACATGGTTTTGTATAGTTTAACCATGAATCTTGATGAATCTAAAGTGTTTGAAGATCCTGAGGATGATAACTACGCGAAAGTTCTTAGAGAATAATGGGAGTCACACTTTGAAATTAGCAAACCACCCACTAAACACAAAATGATCCAAGTTAAAATAAGTGATGAAGCCAATCTCAAACCCGTCTTCATCAGCAAGAACTTATCTATCACTGAGAAAGAAGAACTCATAGCTCTCCTTTGAGATTATGTTGACATCTTCACCTAGAGTTATGAAGACATGCATGGCTTGGATCCTCATGTGGCCATACATCGCCTTAACATTGACACTAATGTTAAGCCAGTCAAGCAACAACAACACTTTCGTCTCGAGTTGATAGAGCTAATCAAGAAAGAATTTTGCAAACTCATCAAGTGTGGGTTTATTCGTTAAGAATAACATCCGGATTAGCTGGCCAATGTCGTTGTGGTAACGAAAAAGAATGGTAAAATCCGGATCTATATTGACTTCAAGGATTTTTATCTCACTTGTCCAAAGGATGAGTTCCCCCTTCCTATTACTAATTTCATGGTTGATAATATGTTGGGTTTAATAGGATGTCATTCCTGGATGATATCTCCATATGCAACCAGATTAAGATGCATCAGGATGATTAGAAGCATATGGATTTTAGAAAACTCTTGGGGTATTCTACTATACAGTAATTCTCTTTGGTCTGAAAACACTAGCGAAACATACCAACATGTGATAAACATGATTTTTCATGAGTGTTAGTGTAAGATTGTGGAGTACTATGTCGATGACCTCGCAATCAAGAGTCGTCACAAGCAAGATCATGTCAATGACTCGAGGAGGATGTTGAAAATCATGAGAAAACATCAACTCAAGATGAATCTAACTAAATCTTTCCTAGGGGTAAAATCATGCTAGTTCCTTGGATTTATATTAACATCTAAAGGGATACAGATCGACCTCAAAAAAGTAAAAGTCATTCAAGAGATATCACCTCTGAAAAAACTCAAAGAACTCAGAGGCTTGCAAGGGCGACTAGCCTACATACGTAGGTTTTTAACCAACCTACTAAAAAAATGCCAACCATTTTAGAGGTTAATGAAGAAAGGTATTTTGTTTGTTTGGTATAATGCTTGTCAAAGAGCTTTTGATGAGAACAATAACTATCTCACAAAGTCGCCTATCCTAGTCGTACTGGTATCAAGTAAACCTTTTTTGATCTATGTTAGGGCTATGGATCACTCCTTAAGGGTGCTTCTTGCTCAAAAGATTGACGATGGTCATAAGTAAGCCATATATTATCTATGATGAAACCATATATGATACTCATGATGAAACCAGGATCCTTGAATTCTATGTTAGCCAAATGGGTAATATTGCTTTCATAATACGACCTGACCTTCGTGCCACAGAAAGAAGTGAAAGGCCAGGCGATAACCGATTTCATAGCGGATCATCCCATCCCTAAGTCATCTAAACTCTAAAAAGACATTCTGGATGAAGTCTTCAAGCTAAATGTCACCTTGGATCATGAAGTGTGGCAACTCTACTTCAATGGTGTATCATGATCAGTCACAAAGGAGCAATTATTGCAGGAAGGGGCATAATGGCTATTGATCCCCATGGCCATGCCTTTCCTTGGGCTTATTCATTGAATAAGCCATGACCCAACAATATAGCTGAGTACAATACTCTTATAATTAACTTGCATCTTGCTCAAGATATGTGCATCAAGTATCTTGAAGCCTATGGTGAATCCAAATTGATCGTTAACCAAGTCAAAGAAGAATATGTGGTTTGCACAATGACCTCATACCTTACCATGAAATAGCAATGAACCTTACTCATTCATTCAAAGTCTTCTATATTAATTATGTTGTCCGCCTCGAAAATACTCATGCAGATGCTTTGGCGTCACTTGTAGCTACTCTCACCTTAACTCCTAAGTCTACTAGATATATTACAATGGCAATCCACCAATTATGCTCTCTAGAATAAATTTTGGAAGCCAACGAAGTGCATTTAATGATTGTCTTTATCCAATCATTTATTATGTATTGCACAAATGATCAAAGCAAGGAACCTCCATCACAAGAAGAGCCTCATGCCTCTTCTATAATTCTGCTATGCAGACTTTGTATCACTGACCATTCGACAGTATATTACTCTGATGCTTGTCACCAAATAAGGCTCGAGAGGTAATTAAGGAAGCTCACGATGGTACATGTGGATCTCATCAACCCGATACTAAACTCCAAGATCGACTTCTTCTTTTATGCTATTACCGGCCAACGATGATCACAGATGTAGTTACCTCTGCCAAAAGATGATATGCATGTCAATTTCACACTAAATTTCTACATCAACTATTGTAAGAATTACATATGACTACCATCACATGGCCATTTAAAATATGGGGCATGGATATTATTAGACCTATAAGCCTACTGTCTACCAAAGGGCATCAATTCATTTTGGCCATCACCGCCCACTTCTCCAAGTAGGACGAAACCATCCCACTTAGGGAAGTCAAAAATTCTAATGTGGTTAAAGTTTTGAAATATCATGTTATCTATCGATTCTGCATCCCTTAGAGGAGTGTCCATGATAATGGTCCACATTTTATCAACAGATCGTTCTTCAAGTTCTGCGACAAATTCCAAATCCAAGATGTGTCTTCTACTCTATAAAACATGGCTGCTAATAGTCTAGCTAAATCATTTAACCAAACTATCATCAAACTTCTTAAGAAATTCATCTCCCCCAACAAACGAGAATGAGACGAAAAGCTTAGAGAGTGTTTATAGGCCTATTGAATGACAGTCAACACTCCAATAGGCACTATGCCTTTCTCCTTGGTATTCAGTTGTGAAGCTGTAATATCGTTGGAGATCTAAATGACATCACTAAGAATCGCTCTTACCGAGAAGATGATGACTGAGGAACATCATCAAAAATGTCTCTAAGAACTACAAGCACTAGACGAGTTAAGACTTAAAGCTCAACAACAAATTAACATCTACCATTCATAGATTTTGAGAGCCTTCAACAGGAGAGTCAAATAATGATCCTTCAATGAAGGCGATTTGGTCTTAGTTGTCCATTGACCCATTGTCATGATACATAAGTTTAAAGGAAAATTTAAATCCAAATGGGAGGGCTAATTTGTAATAGGATCAGTCTACTCAAATGAAGCATAACACCTAATTGATCTGAATGGCAATAGGCCCTTAGCACCAATCAATGGGAAAATTTTCAACAAATATTACCCTTGATTTCTAGCCATTGTTATCTCCACATAGAAATATTAGTCACGTTTAAGTTCCAAACTCTGACGATAAATCTTAATCATCCTGATCTAATATTCCAATCAAAATCTCCAACAAGTCATCAAGTTAACACCACACCTCAGCTTGAGTCAAAATGTATTACCACCATCTTGCTAACATTACACCTCTAAATGGTTTGTGCCCAAATTATCTCACCAGTTACCTCTGTCGGGCAATTTCATCTGCTGTTTAACATTTACACATCTGTCAGCTCATCTTTTCTAATTCGACTAGTTAATATTACACCTCTGTCAATCAATTTCTCTTAAGAAATTGATTGCTTAACATTACACTTTCCATCGATTTCCAACTGGTAAGTTAACATTACACTTCCAAATGGTTGTCGTCCTCTGAACTTCTTTTAACCTGATCGATTTACACTATAACTGTCGACTATTCTATTTGACATTTTAATACTACACCTCTCTCAAAAAACCTTGATACTGTCTTGTTAACATTACATCTTTGATTTTTATCAAACATAATACGTTAATACTGAACCTCTATCAGTTCGATTCAACCACCTCTCTCTTTGACATAGATATCAATAAGATACATTAATACTATACATCTATCATACACATATAAAATGGGAAAAGTTCTTTACTATTATCAAAATAGCTAAGCTACTACAAAAGAAAGAATCCCAAAAGAAAAAGGGATATAGAGATCAGATGCGCTTGACATGCTTAGCCATCTTAGTGTCCCTCACATAGGGAACCTTTTAGAGATCGCTCCCGCACGATCTCTGGATCGATAAGGGAGGCTTGAGCTTTAGTAATTTCTAACCGACCTATTTCAATTTGAAGTTCAACCACTCAACAACCAACTTAGAAGATTTGAATTCGAGCTCCATTTCTGCTCTTAAGCCATCTCTATTCTGACTTGAGCTACAACTATAACGGCATTGGCTTCCCTGATAGCAGATTCTCGTTCATGAATGGAATTGTCAAGCTCCATTCGCTTACCATCAGTAGCTGCAAGGTGAGTAGTCAACTCTTGGAGCTTATGATTGATCTAGTCACTTCCTTGTGGGCAGTCCCTTCAATCTCACGGCATTTCACTAAGAGCCGACAAAACTCGAGTTTAGCAATCCTAGTAATATCAACCTCACAAAGCCATTGCAAATCCTAAAATTTAATCTCAGCCTCGTTAATCATCTTCTTATATGGCCTGACACTCTTTGTTCCCACAATCAATGCTAGGATGCCAAGCTGATTCCTCAACAGATGAAGAGTATGAGGAGATAAGTCTTTACCAGTAGCAAAAGTAGTTTTAACACTTCGGTTGAATTGCTTCACCAAGCTCTCAACCACAATTTGAAGATTATGGAACCTCTACATGACTCGAAGACCCTACTTTAGTCGACATTGCTAATGCATATATTATCATTGAAGAGATAGTTGGCGTAACTTTCATTTGACCACTACTTGGTAGGAGATATGGTGCAAGTAAGACTAACACGCTTGAAATATCTATTGTGGCAGAAGCCATGGGCGTTGCCTCTACAAATAAAGCAAAAGATCATGCAACCAACGTTGTTATGATTGGCACGTCCATTAGCACAACTTTAATGGTAGTAGTTGCAACCTCCATTTCAATGAACTCATTTATCATTTTGACAGGCTCGTCTTCAAATTGAGGCTCGGGACTCGATGGAATTACCCTCCCACCTCCTTCTAGAGTTAGAGAAATTGTACATCGTCATCTTCTTCAGATGACTCATGAATAATCAATTTGCACCAACAAAAACAGGTGTGGGTGTAGGACTTCCTGCCATACTGATCACTAACTCAGGTTCATTAACAATAGAACAAATTGTCAGTACAGGCTTGATAGCAATAAGAATAGACATGGAAGTCACTTTGCTATAGATCTCTAGCTCAGGTTCATCATCTGCAAAAAGATGAACAAAGTGTTAGTTACCACGATAAAGAAACTACACAAACTTGATTAAAATATCTCATACCTAGCATGCAAGAGGAATCGCCGATGTCACCCTCGAAACCATTATCATTGGTATCAGTAAGGTAAGTGTTAGTCTTGGCCTCATAGTCTACCCTCTCCTCACCTCTGAATCCGCTTGTTCGAGAGAGACTGGTTCCTTACCTACATATAAGGAGTACACATTAGCCAAGCACACTTCTACCAAATTGATGAAAAGGTACAAACAAGGTTTCCCTGAAGCTGTTGCAAGCTTAACCATAGGTTCTTGTGTTAGAGTTGAGGAGGGTTCCTCTCTTGTCATTTTAGAACCCTCAGCACATAGTACTTCACCGAACCTGGTAGTTCTACATGCTGCTTCTTGGATGGCTCCAGCGAATACTGGGCTTGTAATGGCCTCGTTCCACGATCTCTCTTTCCTCTACTAGATGCTCCTTAGTGAATCGCGGATTCCATTGGTTGTCGAATATTGACACCGATGGGCCTTTGAGGTTGTCTTCTTAGCATTCGTGAGTCATCATTGTCAATCTCTTACCCAGCCTCTGCTAGTTATTCTTGGAGTCTAGGCGCTCGACTCTTTGAATCCTTCTTGGAAGTTTTCTTATACTTCCGAATGATCTAGTTCACACCTATTTTGTTCATTAAAAACTAGGAACATTCACCATGCTATACCATTTGCAAAATCCTAAATGGTGTAATAGTTAGGTAACTTTATAAGGTAAAAAGAACTTAGTGGCGGTAACTCCAACAAAGCAATGAAGTGGTACCAGGCGTGAGCTCCATCAATGAGGCTCCCTGAATGCATAGCCATGTGTTTGGATTACCAACAAAAAGTTGGTGCAAAATGACAAGGAAGGTACGGTTCAATGTAGCACTCGATCCCGTTCAACCGAGCAATGACATAACCCGGCCTGATGTTAACTAACCAGTTGAAACAACCACTAGTTAAACAAGTACATTCTTCCACACCAAGAATATCTTCAAATTCATCTCTAGGATTAATGCTATTAATGTGAAAAAATAGTAGTAATGGCGGTAGTGCTCTAGTTTACATATGTGCCGATGAATCCCTATGACTTATTTGATAGTCCACTTAGAGCTCTTGTACCTTTGAAGTAACGAGACTCCCTCTGCACGCTCAGTTGTAGCAGGCATGAGTGATGAATAGTGAAAAGTATACCACACAATCATATCTGTGTATTGTGACTCCATCTTGGGGTTCAGAGCCTTCTTCCTTGGTCAATCTTTTGCTTGGTTTAGATACTCTATGGTAAACTCCCTTAGTCCATGATGTATACAGCTGACCATCACGAGAAGCAAAGCTAAATTGTAACCATGAGTGATTAGTGTGGCAGGGAAGAGCATCTTAATTGAGATGCAGTCTTTCAGTCAAGAGGGTACACCACAACATTTCAACCAAATCAAAAGAAATCCCACAAGCAAGGCCTAAGTAGAAATGGGTTCTTCAGCCTGATGGTGGAAGCTCTTGAAAGTTTCCCTATATGAAACCCACACTCAAGCCTTATGATTGGTAAAATAGAATTGACCCTTAATTTTTTTCTCATGTTCGGGAATAAGTATTCAGCCTAAGGAACTTGGGTAACATTAGGGCCATGTGTAGCATGTGGAACTGTCTAATGGCAAGTATGATAGTGGGAGACTAGTTCTCGAAACACCTCCCAAAGATGAATGTTCTGACAGATGATTGTTAGCTCTACATTTGTAGGGAAGAACTCTTCATATGGTCATTCCCCTATTGGCAAATGGGATACTTTATACAACTCATGGAGAGCTATCCCTATATCCCCAACTGGAATGAAAAAAGTATAAATGTCGACATTATACAGCACCAAAATACTGTACAATGTCGGTACACAAATCTCCACTCTATATTTTGAGGCTCGCACTATAGAATAGAGCCCCAACCTTATTAAACTTTCCTTGAAAGTAGTGAGGGCATAGTTAATAAAATGTGCCCATCACTTAGTGTTGGTCGATCTGATCAAGGAATATAGCATCCTTTTTAGGGTATTGATTCTTAGCGTCGGTGAAGTGCTTGCCAAACACATTGGGGACCACTGGTACTTTATTCATAGGAGTATCAACCTGGATAGAAATGGGATGAAGACCACTCCGTAGAATCCCTCTTGATGAAAGCCACCGTCATGCTTCAATGAGCCCACTCTCACGCTATCCTCTTTGTTAGTGAGGGTGAAGAGCATCAAACAAGGAATTACAAGATGCTATAGATACATGAACAATACCTATCGTTCGATCGCCTGTAAGTAGTAGCGTTGGTCTCCCCGCGTGTAGTACCAGCATTCCTTCTCCTAATTGAAGATAGAAGTATCCCCTGGATTTCCATCACCAAATAAGAATTAGGGTTTTCTCGGTTGATCAATCTTTAGGATAGAGATTTCCGCATATGTAATGAGTTCTCACAGTATGTTAGCGCTTTAAGCCAGATAGTTTCAACTCGCTCAATACTATTATTTTTGAAGAACATGAGAATACTACCACTAAACACGGGCTCCATACTAGCATCTTGACACCCACTTAGCCATACTGACTATGGTGGCTATGTCGCGCCCTGGGCCCGTGAGCCCGTTAGTACGTGCAAGCCATAGGACCCATCGAGTGTAACATATTGTTTGGCTCAAACCATTATCAAAATCAACTAGGCAATGGTACATCTGACTCTTAGGCTCACCTATTTAACCCACCAACTTTTTCACTCATTTTATTATGTGGGACTATTCACACGTAGGGCATTACAATCACCTACCTTTTAAAGGTGACATCCTTGTCATGACATGATAATTGATACATCCCAGTACTACCAGGCGATATGAACTCTAGAGGTGATTCCCACTACTCTTATACGTTGTAGTACTTAGCCCCGCAAAGCACTTAGCTCCATACTTCCAACTGGCAACTGCTTTGATACTATTTATCATGTCCCTGGTCAGCGAGCCCTTGTCGCGTGCAAACTGTAGCACCCACCTAGTAAAACACATTTTTTAGTTGAAACCACTACTAAAATCGACTAGTCGATGTTACACTTGAGTCTTGGGCTTACCTATTTAAGCCACTAAATTTTTTACTCATTTCTTGATGTGAGACTATTCACACTTGGGGCATCACGCAGTTGCTAGCCATGAGTATGGAGCTAAGTGCTATGCAGGGATAAGTGCAACATCAAGTGATCATGGTGGAAGCCACCTCTAGCATGTGCCAATTGTCATGTTATAACGAGAACATCGCCTTTATAAGGTAGACTGATTATGATGCCCCGAGTATGAATAGTTCCACATCTGGAAATGAGTGAAAAATATAGAGGCTTACATAGGTAAGCCTAAAACTTAATTGTAACATCTACTAGTCTATTTTGGCAGTAGTTTGAGCTAAATAATATATTACACTCAGTGGATCCAATGGCTTACACGCACCGACTGGCACGTGGACCCAAGGCATGATAGACTAAGTGGCATATCCACGAGAAGAACTACATAAATAAGGGAAACAAGTCAGAAGACAAAGACTCAAAAAATCGACTAAGTCTTCATACTCAGACATGAAGCTCATCACGTCTTCTTAGGCAAAAGTCATCTCAACACTAGCACTAGAAATTTGGATAAGTGTTGACAATATAGGAAAAGTTCACATTAATAGTAGTGAACTTTGTAGGCGTCTACTTATAGGTTTCCGCACGTAGTTCGAAACAGAGAGAAGGTGATGAACGCTATTATCTGAGTTAGAGAGGATTATTCAAGTCAAAGAGGATCATCCAATGCTATAAAAAGAAGTGAAGGAACGCATGTGAAATATCAAAACGTGTGAAATAACGAAGCAAATACAATCAAAGGGCTCAGAGTGACCCGCACAGAGAAGTAAAATTTTGACCATGATGAGATTTGAATCCAAAAAATCTTAAAAGAAAAAAGTGGTAGCTCTATTCGCCAGCTTTCAACGCATCTTGAATCACCTTATTCCAATATTGGATAAGAGAGTTAAGACCAAAATATCATGCAGATCACCCTAATGTGACCCGCACAGGGCCGAGTCACCCTAAGGTGACCCACACACTCGCGGGACACGTTGACCAGACTCGCACCCTAGTTCCTAAAAATACGTACTTGGATGTTTTCTCAGGATTTGTTCATTCTAGAGCCTCCCAACTGCTTGGATATCATCCCTAAACGTGGTTAGGCTATTATTAACTGAAGATGAGGCCAAATCATTTGTTCTTATCCAAAAACACTGTAACTGAATCTTATAAATACAAGTCTAGGGCCCCTAATTCGGGGGATCTAAAATTCTATCAAAGATGGCGAGGTGCTGTCGGTTTGGAGAGTGCAATCCATAAATTTTAGAGGAGGGCTAGCAGATCTTGGCGAATTCCATCATAAAGAGGGAGCTATTTGAAGGATCTAAGGCTTGTTTCATCATTCCCTGAGATCAAACTTAGTTTTAATCTCGAGAAGAGTAGTAATCTCACTTGGTCGAGATTATTTACTTCTGTGATTATTTTCTTTGTGAAACAAGAGCATTGAATTTTTGTTCTGTCAACCGGATCTCATCCGTGACGGTCCATGAACTAACACGTCCTCGACATAGGCAAAGATCACACCCAAGTAGCGGGTGATAAACGTTCTCTGTGTGGGTTTGAAGAGAGTTATAATTCTTGTTTTATTTGTGTAAGAGAGAAGTCTTATGAAAAAACTAACTCTTTTAAATTCATTGTAATCGATAAATAATTATAATGGATTCTACAAATAAAATAACTTTCAACGCAAACACGCTAGCGACCACAGTAGGAGCCAACAGTCTCTTTGCCAAGGCTATCGTACCACAACCATTGATCAAGATCCCAGTTGAAGAAGAGGTCTAGTACGAGTTCGATCAGGCCAAGTTTGAGGAATACATCTCCTCATTCTCATAAAGATCTTCCTCATCCCACAAGTACAGGAAGATATCAACATCAAAGAAGGCTCGGGGTGACTCTCGTCTAATTGTTGTTGAGGCTTCCCCTCGCAACGCTCCTCCAGCATCCAAAGAAGCCGAAATTTTAGATCATAATGACTCCTCTTCAATACAGGAGTTGTTTAAAGAAGGCGCGCTAATTCTAAGAAATAGGGCTCGTCAGATGTAACGCCAACGCCTTGCACATTAGCTTGCCAAGGCCTTGGATCTGGTTAACGAGATCCGTTATCACGCGGATCTGAAGTTCAAGGAGTGCCAAGAGCATCAACAGCAAGCAAATGGCCCCTTCTCCAAGCTATCAGCTAATGAATGGGTCCGCGTCAAAAGGACCCATTCGACTCTCGAGGAGCATATTCAGAAGTATCATGCACTACTTGCGCAGGCACGAATCCTTGTGCGGGAGGCGCACAAGTTAGACAAGGAAGAGGTGGCTAAGAAACCATCAAAACAATACCAAGTATGGAGGCCTAAG
Organism: Asparagus kiusianus; assembly: GCA_022839385.1. NCBI lineage: Eukaryota > Viridiplantae > Streptophyta > Magnoliopsida > Asparagales > Asparagaceae > Asparagus > Asparagus kiusianus. The sequence goes on along the minus strand of BQKN01000068.1, from coordinate 1,541,104 downwards.
TACAAAATAGTGGCCGAGAAGACCGAAAAACTCATATCACCTTAAGGTGACCCGGTCAGCTGCGGGTCACCTTGAGACCGAAAATATCATATCACCTCAAGGTGACCCGATCAGCCGCGGGTCACCTCAATGTGACCCGGCCTCCCACGGGTCACCTCAAGGTGACCCGCGTCGAAGTCGAGCCAGTCTGGGTCCCATGTCTATTTCTCCACTTCTGTCGAGTTCCGGTCCTACCCCAGTTGATCATATACCTCTAGTGAAGTCCCAAGGCAGTATAGATCTATCCCGATTCAAGATGATGATGGTCGATCACATTAGTGTATGAGGATCAAGGCAAAGTTCTAGTCAAGGAACACTTAGGCCTGGTAAACAAATCCCGAGCGACTCATCGCACTAGGGGTCGTATGTGTCCTCCTAACAAGTTGAAACCATCCCATATTAGGAAAACACCCATAACTACCTGCTTGGGGTTGCGTGTCTAAGTTCAGGAACCTGTTGAGATTCCACACTCACAATGGGGTAGATCTAGATGTGCGACTCCTAAGAACGCCCACAAGACGTTACATACCCGGAAGGAGACGTGTGTGTTACATGGCAACGTCATACATGGGGAATCAAGTCAAAAGACGATAGGTTACTCCAGCCACAACGCCTATGAGTTATACTATCAGGCTGGAGGTACGAAGAAATCTCAAAAAAGAAGTATCCTAGAATTAGACCCTCACTGTCATTGTAAGAGGTTAATTAGGACAGTATTATCAGAGTGTAGCTGCTCGAAGACCGCTCTGTAAAGGGTCTCGGTATTAGAAAGAATATCCACTAAAGTGTCCAGATCTAAATTAAGACGCTTCTACAAGAAGAAATCTGTTGGTCATGATGATGAGCTTCCAGAAGTTACCATCAATGTGGCAAATAAAGGAAAATCAACAAGGCGTTACAGCCCTGATTCTTTCTCAGAGGCATCTCAGCGCATCGCTTGGTCACGGTCAGGAACTAGATGACCTAGACCGGATAGAGGATGCCCCTCGGAGGATGAAACGTCAAACGCCAATTCCGCGATTGCTTCCAATAATACGGTGTCTAGCACAGGACAATCTCGTGAGGCGTTCATGATCAATGCTGAACAAATGGCCAAAATCTTCGAAGACGCTCTGGCCAAGTAGAAAGAGAATTTTAAATTTGAAATGGAAATGACTATGCAACGGATAAGAGAATTGCATGATCAATAGATTCAAGCCTTATCAAATTAGATTAGTGAATTTAGTCGTTGCAATGCTACCAATTAAGAAGATAGTGATTCAGATGTGGATGAAAATCTTAATGCTGATACCCCTCTTGTTGACCAAAATGCTGGGGGTGGTTCAGTTGTTCCTCCTCAAAATCGCCTGAAGGAAAATGTGGGCAAGGACGAGAAAATGAAAGACCTAGAGAGCAAGATCAATACACTGATGTCCACTCAAAAGGTAAAGAAGACTGGTATTATATGTCCCTACCTAAGAGAGTGGGAGTCAATCCCGTATTCGGCGAAGTTCAATCTTATTAACTTCATGCCATTCGACGAAAAAGGGCTCACCCACTCAACACCTAATTTACTTCAAGTCCCACCTAGGTGTGATCTCTAGCAACAAACCTTTTGATGATCCTGTCATTCGTTGGCACCCTTCATGAGGCCACCTTCGATTGGTACCTCCATCTCAAACCAGGAAGTATCAATAGCTGGAACGACATAGAAAGCTCGTTCCTTAACAACTTCTTCAACGATGAAACCGAAGTGTCGATCGGAGCCTTTTTAGACGAGAAGCAAAAGGATGGAGAGCCAGTTGATAGCTTTGTTAAACGCTTCCACAACAAGATAATAAAAATTAGGGATCCTATCACAAAAGAATTCATCCTACAGACATGCTATAATAATATCTCAATTGATATGCTGGAAGCCCTGGGGTCGTGCCATCCAGAACATGGAAAGAATTAAAACTGTACGGAGAACAGGCCGAACGCTTTCTCAAAAGAAAAAAACTTGAGAGAGACCAACCGATGACTAACCCCCCGAATTTGAATTTTGCTTCTCGTGGTAAGGGAAAGGCACATGCAGCGGCTGTTGATGCTAATCAGATGTCATATTAGCAACCTCAGAAGTAGCGAAGGACTCCGGATCTGAGACTCTATAAAGAGCACTCCTTCAAGGATGGAGAGGTTCCAGCTATCTTCAAATACCTCCTTGAAAACAAAAAAATCAAGCTGCCACCTCAGAAGAGATGAAGGACTCCGGATCCAAGACTCCAAAAAGAGTACTCCTTTAAGGATGAAGAGGTACTATCCATCTTCAAATACCTCCTTGAAAACAACAAAATCAAGCTGTCACTTATTACAAATCAGGAGGAAGCTAGCAGCACTTCGGATCCAAAGTATTGTGCGTATCACAAGAGGATCATTCATCCCACCAAGGCTTGTTTCTCTCTCAAAAACAACATTCAAGTGTTGGTTGATGCCGGCATCATAACATCAAAATGAGTCGAATGAGAACATTTTCCTCCGACATGTATACAAGGTTAAACTGCTCCCTCATACTCCAACGAATATAAGAGTATAAATTGTTTCCCCAACCTCCAACTATTATATGAGGCTAAACTATTCCCTACCTTTGACGGGAAATTCCTAGAAAATGTTACACATAATATTCTTAAGGATAACCCGGCGACCTCTAATAGGTATATGAGGTTAAACTGCTTCCCTTATTTTCAATAATAGGAAGTTCCTAGAGAATATTACTCTTAATATTCTTAAGGATAACCCGACAGTATGGCCGAATACAATTGGATTCAGGTTCGCTAAAGAGCTGGGAGGATACCTCAATGCATTCCTATGGGAAGTTCCTGGAGAATGCTATACATGATATTCTTAAGGACAATCCAAAGCCGATCATTCAAGGTGAAAACCAATCATCAAAATGATTCATTCTTAAACATGGTTAAGAACCTTCTACTGTGGCTATTTAATCATTTCCAAGATGATTAAAATCCTTCCACTGTGATTTTTCGAGCACTCTTTCGTTGAATTGAGATTTAATGACCTCATTCGGACAATCATCCCTCATGAAACTCCCACGATGTAACTGTGCAGTGCTTGATGATTCACGGTCCTCCATCACAAAGTCCCTCACTAATCAAATCAACTAACAGTGGGTCCACCAAAATTCTTTCGGCTGAGTCTATTCAAACTCCCACTGTGTTTGTGCACTTAACGCTCCAAATGTTAAAGTCCCAACATGGTATTCAAAAGTTCAAGCTATTGGTCCATGGCGATTTTCAAACCCCTTTATGTTAAGTCCTAGCCACTTGACACCAAAAACCCCACTGAGTGATTTGTACGAGTCAACATTCCTAGTGTTATTTATATCTTCACTCCCACTATTTCTTGGTCAAACCTTCCTATAGTTAAGACCGAAGCTAAAATCCCCTCTCGATTTCTTTCATGAATGAGAGGTCCACTTTAAAATCAAGCGATCAAACTTTCCTACAGTTAGGGTCCTCTCAAACCCCCCACTGGGTCAAACCTTCTTACAGTTAGGGCCAAAGCTAGGGTTCCCTCCAGATAAATGAGAAATCCACCTTCAGATTGGGTGATAAAATCTTCTGACAGTTAGGGTTATCCGAATCTTTTTTGATTCTCGAAGTAGAGATCCCACATTGAGTTTCTTTAGCACTAGGAGATAGAATATAAAATTTTTCCTCTCCAGCATCGGATTTGTCTTTGCCCCAAAAGAAGACACCACCTTCTAACACCAAAATCCATGCTTTATGCGCATGGGGGATTTTATCTTGATCCCTAAATATAGATAAGTCTGCATCTAACACATGCTGCAAGGTGGTCCGTTCTCGCGAAAATGACAAAATCCACGAATTCAACATCGTGGTAGGTCGTCATTAATAACGCCAAAATCTGTGCCCTACACGCATGGGGAATTTTATCCCGAATCCTAAGTAGGGATAAGTCAGCGCCTAACACGCGTTGTCGGTTAGTCTTTTACCGTAACAAGGACAAAAGCCCAGGTATTCAACATCATGACAGGTCGATATTAATAACACCAAAATCCGTGCCTTACACGTATGGAGAATTTTATCCTAAATCCTAAATAAGGATAAGTCAACGCCTAACACGCGTTGCTGGTTAGCCCTTTACCGTAAATAAGACAAAAACCCACATATTCGACATCTTGGTAGGCCATTATTAATAACGCCATAATCCATACCTTACACTCATGGAGAATTTTATCATGAATCCTAAATATGGATAAGTCAGCTCTTAACATGCGTTGTCGGGTAGTCTAATCCCGTAAGGGTGGCAAAGCCCACATATTCGATATTGTGGCAAGCCGTTATTAATAACGCCATAATCCATGCCTTACATGCATGGCGAATTTTATCCTGAATCCTAAATAGGGATAAGTCAATACCTAACACGCGTTGCTGGTTAGTCCTTTACCGTAAACCGGACAAAAGCTAGTATATTCGACATTGTTGTAGGCCGTTATTAATAACGCCATAATTCATGTCTTACATGCATTGGGGATTTTATCCTAAATCCTAATCAGGGATAAGTCAATGCCTAACACGTGTTGCCGGTTAGTCCTTTACCATAAACAGGACAAAAAGTGCATGTATTCGACATCGTGGCATGCCGTTATTAATAACACTATAATCCATGCCTTACATATATGAGGAATTTTATCCTGAATCCTATGTAGGGATAAGTCAGTGCCTAACACGAATTGCCGGATAGTCTAATCCCGTAAGAGTGGCAAAGGCCACATATTCGATATCGTGATAGGCCGTTATTAATAACGTCATAATCCATGCCTTATACACATGGCAAATTTTATCCTGAATCTTAAGTAGGGATAAGTCAAAGCCTATCACGCGTTGCTGGTTAGTCATTTACCGTAAACAAGACAAAAGCCCGCGTATTTGATACCATGGCAGGTCGTTATTAATAACGCCATAATCCATGCCTTACACGAATGGGGAATTTTATCCTAAACCTAACTAGGGATAAGTCAATGTTGGCCTTCTTGTTTTGATGATGTTTAATAAATAATTTACTTCTAATGTTATTTGTCTAGTATTTGTATAATTCTATTTATTGTGGACAAACAACATGTTGGAGGATGGATAGAATCGAGCATTCACGATAATATCAAATGGAGGTTGGTGGAATTATGGAGCGAAGCCTATGCAATTTAAATTGAAGATCCAAGTTCTAGCTTCATCCGCAAGTATACCAAGTTGAGCTACATCGAAGATCTATCAAGCTTGGGTATATTTAGTTTAGGTTTTATATTATGTGTGTTAGTACTTTAAGCTCAATCATATATACACACACATATTTGGTTTTTATATATATAGTTATATATATACACAATTTTTGGTTTATGGACTTAAAAATCATTGTATACATATTTCATTAAGTCTATAAAATCATTTCATACGGTTTCAAAATATTGTTTATGTCAAAACATCAAAATTCAAGTATCTCATGTTTTCATGTTTTGGACATATTTGCAAAATGATGATATTTTTCATTTGGGAAGTCCTTTTTAAAAACTAGTTTTTGTAGCATGTATATTATTATGTCTACAATCATTTCCCAAAGTTTTATATTTTTTGGAATTTATTTTCTATTTTTAAAAGCACTTTTAATAATAGATTTTCTGCATGAACAGTGCATGTGCATATTTATAAGTCGACTTATCAGGGTTGACAAGTCGACTTATAAAATGCTCTGGAATGTAAAAAATCTTTCTCCTAAGTCGACTTATGAACTTTACAAGTCGACTTATGAGCTGTTTTATGGGTGTTTATTTTCATCTGCAAGTCGACTTATGTGAACTTTCAAGTTGACTTACTATAAGTCGAATGCAAGTTGACTTGTGCTAAGTCGAATGCAAGTTGACTTGTACTAAGTCGAATGCAAGTCGACTTATAAATCCGACCGTTGCACAGTAACGGCTATTTCCAAATTCTGTTTTTGTTTGGGTTTTTGGTCATTTCCTTGGGGTTTTGGCTGATGTCTTGGGTTGTTATAAATACCCCATTGCATTTACCTCTCCCACCCAACAATGAGAGTGTTTTAAACAAGTTTTAATAAGGGTTTATATTTGGTTTAAGTTATGTTTAAAAAGCTTTTAAGCAAATTGAGAGTTTGTTTTGTGAAATTAATTTCACAAGAGCTTAAGGAGATCAACAATTGGTGTTTGAGCATCCAACTATTCTTCCTCTACCTCTTGATCTATTGATAAGTTTTCTAAACTCTATTTCTAGCTTTATATCTATTTGTTTGATTATCATTTTGTTAAAGCTAGTTTTATATTGAGTTTAAGATTTGATTAATCTCTTTGTTACACACAACCACATTAAGCTTATAGCATTTACATATATAGTATAATTGGGGTTGTGAAAGTTTGTAACATTGATTTTTGCTTAATTGAGTTCTCATCCATTGTAGAGAACAACTATTGTTTTATTCATGCTTAATTGTGAGTGTGATCTCGATCAATTGTGTAGTTGTGAAGTTTTCGGTTAGCTAGAAAACCGAGTGTGAGTTTTTGTGAACGTTGATCGGTGAGCATTGAAAAGCGACATTGTGAAGTGTAAACATTATTCGGGTTAGCGTAGAAAACATGGCTGTGATAGTGGATTTCTCCCCGGGAGTAGGGAGCGGAGACGTGGGACGAAAGGTCCAATCTCCGTGATCATATCGTTTGTTTATGATTGCATTTGCGCACCTTTCTTATGATTATATCTTATATCGCCTTTGTATATTGATTGTTATTTATATTGTCCATTATCTAGTTTAGATTGTTTAGCTTTGTGTTCACTGTATATCCTTGCATATATCTCATAGTATATCTAATTGCTAAGAAATATCTCTTTGTTCATATTGCTTATGCTAGCTCACATATCTTGTTGTATTTCATACTTGCTAGGATAATTTATTAATTAGTTTTAATTAGCATAAAATCAGATTAGATTAGCATAAGACCCTAATCACCCCCCCTCTAGGGTCTAACAGTCAACACCTAACACACGTTGTCGGTTAGTCCTTTACCGTAAACAAGACAAAAACCCATGTATTCGACATCGTGGCAGGCCGTTATTAATAACGCCATAATCCATGCCTTACACGCATGGGGAATTTTATTCAGAATCCTAAGTAGGGATAAGTCAACGCCTAACACGCATTGCTAGTTAGTCTTTTACCGTAAACAGGACAAAAGCCCGTGTATTCAACATCGTGGCGGGCCATTATTAATAACACTATAATCCATATCTTACATGCATAGGGAATTTTATCCTAAATCCTAATTAGGAATAAGTCAACGCCTAACATGCATTATCGGTTAGTCCTTTACCATAAACAGGACTAAAGCCCACGTATTTGACATCGTGGCAGGCCGTTATTAATAACGCCATAATCCATACCTTACACGCATGGGGAATTTTATCCTGAATCCTAAGTAGGGATAAATTAAAGTTTAACACGCGTTGCCGGTTAGTCCTTTACCGTAAATAGGACAAAAGCCCACGTATTCGATATCATAGCAGACCATTATTAATAACTTTATAATTCATGCCTTACACGCATGAAGAATTTTATCTTGAATCCTAAGTAGGGATAAGTCAACGCCAAACACACGTTTCCGGTTAGTCCTTTACCATAAACAGGACAAAAGCCCACGTATTCGACATCGTGGCAGGCCGTTATTAATAACATCATAATTCATGCCTTACACGCATAGAAAATTTTGTCCTAAATCCTAAATAGGGATAAATCAATACCAAACACACGTTGCCGGTTAGTCCTTTACCTTAAAAAGGACAAAAGTCCACGTATTCAACATCGTAGCAGGCCGTTATTAATAATGCCAAAATTCGTACCTTACACGCACGGGGAATTTTATCTTGAATCCTAAGTAAAGATAAGTCAACATCTAACACGCGTTGCTGGTTAACCTTTCTCTGTGAAAAGAATGCTAGGATTCACGTTTGAGGGATGTTATCTCAATCCCTGAATAGTGATAAGTCTACGCCTAACACGCGTTACCGGTTAGTCTTTCTCCGTAAAAAGGATGAAGCCTATGTATTCAATAATATAGCACCAAGTCTAACAGAATTCATTCTCATAGCATAATGTCACATGAGAGACGGATTTAGATAATTCATATGCAAGCCCAACTCAAACGGTAACTGGTAAAGGCATATCAAATTCGTTAATGGCTGAGGGTTTGCCAAAAATCATAAAGTTTGCACCTAACACGCATTGATGGGTAGTCTATTCCCGCAACAAATAACAAAGTCTATGTATTCAATGTCATAGTATTAAGTTTAAGAGAGTTCATTCTTTTAGCATAACGTCACCTGCAGAACGGACTTAAACAATCTGCATGCTAGCCCGACTCAAATAGTTGTCGGTAAAGGCTCATCAAACCCATTTATAGCCGATGGTTTGCCAAAAAAATTCTATAAGTATTATAGTTATTTATTCTAAATAGAATGAGTAATCGTAATAAGGTATGATAGTCACTGACGCACCAGCTTCATCAGTTGGTCTCGTGACTTGAACGTTCGGGACAACATTAATTCTAGCCGAAGCCTCAATGAGGAACCTTTAAAGCATTCACAATGGTAGCTGTATCAGCTCTAATAGTTAGTCCTACAACCAAAACTACCCTGTGGTTAAGTAAATAACTAAAGGAACGTAAGGGTAAGATCCGTACCTGCAAATGAACCAACATCAACGGTTGGACTTGTAACCTCTACACTTGGGCTTGCCATGCGTTACAATGTCGGTCGAGCTTAAACTATGTAGACTCTAGCAAACGTATGAGTATAAACTGTGTTAACGCCAGACAACGTGCTATAATGAAGGTCAATGCCGATCAACATAGAGATACATTCGTCGAAATAAGGCTTAGAAAAATTCCAGGTCAAAGGATAATCCTCAGGAGTTCAATCGTGATTCAGATACGAATTCCTGATGAAGATGAGCAGTTCAACGTCGATCTAATGATATGAGCTAATTCAAAAACCAACACTCTAGTTCCAATTTAATATTTTGACAATGGTCAAACGATAAACACATCATCGAAAGAATTTTAGCTATTCGACAAAATACTAAATAGACTAAAAGATGAAGAAGTCTAAGAATTGAAGGCTAGGCCTATCATATCCAAAGTATTCCAAGTTCCACTATAAAAAATGAGCTTGAAACACTTTGGAGGGGGTATCTGTAAGTGTCAAAAATTACTTATAGGTTTCCGCACGTAGTTCAAAACAGAGAGAAGGCGATGAATGCTATTATCCGAGTCTTAGAGGATTATCCAAGTCAAAGAGGATCATCTCATGCTATAAAAAGAATTGAAGAAATGCACGTGAAACGTCAAAACGTGTGAAATGACGAAGCAAATACAATCAGGAGGGCTCAGAGTGACGCACGAAGAAGTGAAATTTTGACCATGATGAGATTTGAATCCAAAAAATCTCAAAAAGACAAAAGTTGTAGCACTATTCGCCAGCTTTCCAACACATCTTGAATCACCTCATTCCGAAATCGGACGAGAGAGTTAAGGCCAAAATACTATATGGGTCACCCTAATGTGACCCGCACATAGCCGGGTCACCCTAAGGTGACACGCACACCCGTGGGTCACGTTGAATAGACTCGCACCCTGTTTCCCAAAAACATGTATTTTGATGTTTTCTTGAGATTTGTTCATTCCATAGCCTCCCAACTACTTGGATATCATCCCTAAATGTGGTTTGGCTGTTATTAACTAAAGATGAGGCCAAATCATTTGTTCTTATCCAAAAACACCGCAACTAAAGCCTATAAATACAAGGCTAGGGCCCCTATTTTGGGGGATCTGAAATTCTATCAGAGAGGGTGAGGTGTTGTTGGTTTGGAGAGTGAAATCCACGAATTTCAGAGGGGGGCTGGCAGATCCTAGTGAATTCCAACATAAAGAGGGGGCTATTTGAAAGATCTAAGGCATGTTTCATCATTCCTTGGGATCAAACTTGGTTTTAATCTCGAGAAAAATAGTAATCTCGCTTGATCGAGATTATTTACTCCTGCGATTGTTTCCTTTATGAAGCATGAGCATTGAATTTTTATTCTGTCAACCGGATTTGATCAGCGGCTATCCACGGACTAACGTGTCCCCAACACAGGCAAAGATTTCACGTAAGCAGTGGGTGATAAACATCTTCTGCGTATGTTTGAAGAGAGTTGTAATTCTTGTTTTATTTGTGTAAGTGAGAAGTCTTATAAAATTACTAACTTTGTTGAATTCATTGTAATCGATAAACAATTATAATGGATTCTACAAATAAAATAACTTTCGACGCAAACAAACTTCATCACAACAAACAAATCCACATAAGGAAAGACTAAATGGATTGGATTGATGAACCTCGTTGCAGCGAAGCTCACACAAAAGTCAAAATCAGTGGACGTTGCATAAGCAATGCTTTCCAATTGACCAAATCAGTAAACCTTGTTCAAGCGATGTTCGCTGAGAAGTCCAACAAACTAAATCGACAATCCTAGCTTAGACAAAGTTCGCCCAAAAGCCTAATAAGCCAAAATAGCGAGCCTCGCTTGAGAAGCAAAGTTTGCAATCTCGAGTGCTATTGATGGCTACTATTAAAGCTTCACCGTCGTTGGTAAATTTTTCAAAAAAGACCAAAAATGGTCATAAAAATTGCACAATTGGAAGCAAAACAATTTTGAGTATGTGAAGGCACTATTGAAGCCCAATAGAGGCTAATCTTGGTAGATCAAGAGCTTGCTATTGTTGGGTTCAAAGTTTACCTGAAGTCATCTCGAGTTGCGGCGATGCAGCGTTGGTATTTGACTGATGATACCTTCTAGCAACTCCACTTCCTCTTGAGATGGCACGATGAGGATCCATTGAAGAAGAGATTTGAAGATTTTTAGGGAAGATTTCAATGGATTTTGAGAAAACTAGTGTTTAAAATCAGAGCGAAAAAGAAAGAAGGCAAATAGTTCTATTTATAGCTTGCCCCTAACTTCACCAAATATTATCACCTTGAGCTTCGCCAAAGATTTTCGCCCTAAACTTCACCATGAATCTTGCTCTGAACTTCACTAAAGAGCAATGTTCACCATAATTTCATGTGTAGAAATCCAGGATTTGAATTTTAAATCCTCTTAGTAGGCCTTACTCAATCGACTTGCTGAACTTTGCCCGTCAGGTTCACAGAAATAAATATACTTCACCCAACCGAATTAACGTTGCAGCGAGCTTCACCAAAACATTGTACCAAACTTCATTGAAGTCTTCAAATTGACCAAAATCCAACTCAATTTGTTTAAGACTCTACATTGCGAATCTAAATTCAGGAATCGTCACCAACATAATGAAGCCTAAGCCTTGCTTCCAATGAAACAACTTCATGCAGAGTTAAAATTTGCCACAATAGAGAAGTATGCACAGACAAAATATATAAAGATGGAAAATTTCAGGAAAAGTTTATTTTTATTGATCAAGGACTCTACTACATAAAGGCAATATTCAAATTATCCATTTACAGGGATAATGCATATTCACTGCTGCGCACTACTCCAACCTCAACAGCAGTCAAAGAGGCAAGGAGAAACTAAAATCAAGAGCCTACATTATATTCCTAACAACGGTGAATAAGAAGAAAAAAGAACAAACGAGCTGCTAAGCCCATGTTCCTCTGATCTCACAAAACTTGGCGAATCTCACAGAAGCGTGAATGCTAAGAAGAGATCACAGCCGAAAATCATAGTGCAAATCCAAAGGTAGAATCTTAATGACCATCATTAAATAGAGAACATCACAAACCAACAAACTTCACCTGCACAAACAAAGGGAGGCAAAACTCATTAACATTCTGAGTCAGCTAAATTTCACTATTTTCTCAACTTTGCTCCAATGATAGGCAAGCGAGGTTCGTTCCGAACACAGAATTTAACTAGTGTAAGTATCATCACGCTTTCAATATGAGTCTACTGAAAGAGAAGCCAGTTCAACAGTACATCTCTAGCAACTAAGTAGAAATAAAGACAATATTCAACTTAAGTAAGACAACTCAAGCTATATTCAACAGTACACCTCTGGTTATTACCCAAAGTATTTCAATCCCTACTATAAGTCAAATATAGTACCTTGAAAACTTTTGTGGGTCTTGCAGACAATTAAAAGATATTTTATCCAGGCCAATATATAGCTTGGATCTAAGAAGTAAAGGTACATAGGCTAAATACTTTAAATAGGCCCAAACTCGAGCCCACAAAAAACTATAGCGAAGCTTGCTTAATAGAACACACGAACTTTGTTACATAGCTCAACTAAGCTGACCAAGTCAGGAGTGAGTTGAACTCTAAATCAAACTCTAAGACAGTTCGAAAGGCATCACTAAGTCGGCCAAGTCCCAAGTCAAATTTCGTACTAAATTCAAAGTCATCAGGAAAGTTTGCTAACCTAGTCATATGCGAACTTTGCCAAAAGACATCCACGTGGGCAACGTCATCAACAATCTAAAGGAGATGACCCCACCCACATTCAACAAATTTCACTCAAATTATTTTCAGCGAGCTTTGCCCACAAAGTTATTGGTGAACTTTGCTATTTGGATGTTTTGAGGGCTATTTTTAAGGGATAATTGTTCCGCCATGATCTCTTATATTAGTGGCCTATTAATTAATAGTTAATGGCCACTAGCTTGCTCTCTCTCTCTCTCTCTCTCTCTCTCTCTCTCTCTCTCTCTCTCTCTTTCTCTCTCTCTCTCTCTCTCTCTCTCTCTCTCTGTGTGTGTGTGTGTGTGTTTATAAGAGGAAGGAAGTTGTTCATTTAGGACACAAAGCACACGCGTGGACTTGGCTTTTGGATTTCTTTTGGCATCTATTTCTCTAGAGAATACTGTGGCATCTTCCAAGAGATCAAAAACCATCAACATGCGAGGGACTATCTTAGTTGAACCGTCAATGGAGTACAAGATTGATGCTCCATCGGCATATAGAAAAGAACGTAGATATTATAATTTTTTTGTGTTCTCTATAACTATTTTTTATTATAATCTGAGCTAATTACAATACAAAAAACCCGAAAAAGAGATGTTTTTGTTCTATCTATTGTGCATAAACTTTTGTCCATCTTTTGTCTTTGGGATCTATTTCAATCCTTGACTACTAGCCACATCTCCCTCTTACCGCTATCATCAGTCTCAGCTTGCCTCCTTTTTCAACTTTTCCTTCTTCAGCTGTAAAACCATTGTTTTATATTTTGAGCTACCTTGAGAATCATCCTCCCTTTCTTTCAATCATACTTCATTTATCTAAAAATTCCCTACGATATTCTCAAGAGTTCAGAAAAAGTTTGCATCCTTGGCTAATTGTTACCTTTGGTTCTCAATCCCTGGAAAGAGAATAAAGAATTTTTTTTCACAAGCTCATGTTTTTGTACCCACCCTTTACCCAAATCCTTTGATTTGTTCACAATATCTGTTAAGTGGGTAAATGTTTCCTAAATGTTTTCTAAGGTCTTCATCTTAAAATTTTCGTACTTACTCACGAAAATTGTAGTTTTTGCCTCCTTTACCTGTGAATTTCATTCATGTGTAACTTCCAATGTGTTCAAGATTTCCTGTGCAGGAGAGCAATAAGACACACGGTTAAATTCTTCAAAAGTTAAAAATAATAAAGAGCATTTATTACTTTCACATTCAAAGAGTAAAGCTTTTTGTTATCAGGGGTCCACTTATTAATAAGTGTGACTACGATGGTCTCACAATCAAACCTAGTGGGTTCATATAGCCGATCTTAACAATATTCTAAACTTCACTATTGTTTTCCATCAAAACACAAAATATATAGTGAAAAATATCAAATAAAAATGATAAATGATATAAAACAAACTAACTATTACCAAAAATAACTAATCAAGAAAACACGAGATTTTATGGTGACTCAAATAAACAATTCTACGTTCACTTTTTCTTCTCATTAATAGACTTCCTTATTATAATAAGAGTTTTCTTGAATCACAAATCCGATTTAGTAGGCATAAAGATTGAAAGCCTAACTTCTCCCAAACTAGTGTTGGACCCTAGAAGGGGGTTGATTAGAGTCTTATGCTAATCTAATCTGATTTAAATACTAATTAAAACTAATTACAAGTTATCCTAGCAAGTATGAAATACAACAAGATATATGAGCTAGGATAAGCAATATGAACTAAGGGATATATCCTAGCAATGAGATATGCTATGAGATATGTGCAAGGATATACAAATCACACAAGGGTAAGCAAACTAAACTAGATAGTGGCCAATATAAACAATGAGTAATGTACAAAGGCGATATAAGATATGAACATAAAAATAAGTGCGCCAATGCAATCACAAACAAACGATATGATTACGGAGTTCGGTCTAACCACTTGACCTACGTATCCACTCCTCACCTCGAGAAGATCTCCACTATCACAATCAGGTTTTTAATGATCACACGAATAACGTTTACACCACACAATACGGTTTTCTAGTTTACCGAAAACTCTACAACTTACACACTCTTGCAATCCCACTCTACACCCTCTCAAGTGTTGAACTAGACGTGTCTCCTTCAAGTGCTAGGATACAACCTCTCCCTAGGTACGTCAACCGACGTCACTCCTCTTGGGACGATCCCCGACTCTCGCCACACACTTCTCTTAGTGTACAAGTGTATTACAAAGTGATCCTCACAATAAGCACAATACAAAGTGTTTATTCTCTATAATGGATGAGAACGAATTATAAGCTCACTCTCTAAGTTACACAATCCCACAACCCAATTATGCTATGAATATAAATACAATAAGCTCAATGGTTGTGTATGTGTAAACAAAGAAAAAATAAAATCAACTAAACTCAATATGAACACTAGCTTAATAAAATGATAACCAAACAATATAAAATATAAAGCTAGATTGAGTTTAGAAAACTTCTCCAATTAATGACAAGAGTGAGAGAGAGATGATTTGAAGCTCAAATACCAAGTGATGATCTTTTCTAGCTCTTGTGAAGTTGATTTCACAAAACAATCTCTCAAATGCTTAAAAGCTTTTTCAACAAACACTAAACAAAACTTTAAACCCTTGTTAAAACTTTGTTAAAACATTTCTCTTGAATAGTTAAAGAATGAGTGCAATGGGGTATATATAGTCACCCAAAACCTCAGCCAAAAACCCTAAAGGAAAAGACCAAAAAGCCTAAGAATCAAAAATCTGATTCTGTACAAATATAGCTGTTATAGTGTTATGGGTCGACTCGTTACTGTTCATGAGTCGACTTATAACTAGCCGTTACAGGCTAAAAACAATATATGGGTCGACTCATAAAATTCATGAGTCGACTCATCATGCATGGGTCGACTCATGAAGTCATAGGTCGACTCAGCAAAAACAAAACACATTTTTCAGCACGGTATGTGAGTCGACTTATGATAGTCATGAGTCGACTCAACTTGATGGGTCGACACATGATGTTACGAGTCAACTCGTCAGAAAACAAAATGAAAACTACACAACAGTTTATGAGTCGACTCAACATTGTTCATGAATCGACTCATGATATGCACACAGTCTGTTTTAAACAGAAATCTGATTTTTAAGCATCTTTTAAAAATAGCAAATAAAATTAAAAAAATGTAAAACTTTGGGAAATAATTGTAAATATAATAATAACCATGCTACAAAAATTGGTTTTCAAAAAGGACTTCCCAAATAAGAAATATCATCATTTTGTAAAATAGTCCAAAACATAAAAATGTGAACATATGAGTTTTGACATTTTAGCTTAACCATATTTTGAAATAATACAAAATGATTTTGTAGACTTAATAAAAGATGTATATAATGATTGTTAAGTCTATAAACTGAAAAAATAATATTTTCACAAATATAATAGAAAATGAAACATATGAGTATATATATGAAAATATATTTGTTGCATATCTAAAAAATTAAACCAAAACATATATATATATATATATATATATATATATATATATATATATATATACAAAACCAAAACGTGTACGTGTGTATATTGATTGAGCTTAAAGTACTAACACACATAATATAAAACCTAAACTAAGTTACCCAAGCAATTTTGATCTTTAATAAGCTTGACTTGATACACTTTGCGGATGAAGCTTGAACTTAGATCTTCAACTTTGAATTGCATAGGCTTCACCCACTATTCCGCCAACCTCCATTGGATATGATCGTGAAAGCTTGATTCCATCCATCCTCTAACATGTTGTTTGCCTACAATAAATAGAATTATACAAATACTAGACAAACAACATTAGAGTAAATTGTTTGTCAAGCATCATCAAAACAAGAAGGCCAACAATCTCCCCCTTTTTGATGATGACAAACAATTTACAAAAAGGATATATGCATGAAAGGAAATGAATATACAATATTATAATTATCATGCATATAAACAAAAAGAATATACTCACAATATTTCTCGCCCTTTGACAACATCAAAAAAGGGACAAAAGGATGAAGAGCGCGAAAGCTCCCCCTATCAATAAGCATGGGGGAGAATAACACATAGAAAGATATAGGGATTGCTCCCCCTATCAAAATGCCTCATGAATGTATAAAATGAATGTAAAGGCATACATATGTGAGAAAGCGTAGATTAAAAACATGCTAAACATAACTCACATACAAAAAAGATAATGAGAACACATATAAATATGTTAATATGAAAGAAGTGTCTCATTACATAATTTTAAAAAACATAGTGTATAAAAATAGATTTATGAAATCAAAAGATAGAACATGAGAATCACGCAAAAAGTTTTCAAATCAACCAAATGAAATCATAAATCAAGGTGTAAATCCAAAAACAATGTTTGATAAATAAAGAAAACTTTCTTTGTAGGACTTGATCAAATCACTCATAGAATGCATTATAAAACACGAATAGATGATCCATAAGCACAAACACATAAATATCATCATATAAGTGAACTATAATGAATTCAAAGCAACAAATCAAAACACAATTTTTAATAAAATACAAGAGAGGCAACTAATAATCAAGCTCTTGAGCTTGTTTCAACCCATATAAACATTTTTACACCCGGTAAATATAATTTGGGAATGAACACCTAATAAACCCGAGGGTGCTTTCGGTAAAAGTTGCCTTCATTGCTGAATTCATTATAATATTAATCGTTTACTAAGAATTCAAATTTTAACAAAAGAAAATGAAAGATTACAACTTTTTCGAAAATAACGCAAGATCCGTTTGTCGTTTTTTGCTTGCGTGGGTCTTTAGCCGGTGACGGGGACGTTGATATCCGTGGACTATCTGACAATCAGATCAGATCCAGAACTCCGTCGATTTGCAAAGGAATCTAGAAGCAGAAGCGCTTATCTCGGCAACGGCGAGATAATTGCTCTTCTTAGGATTATCGCAACGGGATAATCCTAAGGAACGGATGCGGGTGATGCAGATCTGAAGAATCTCTCTCTCGGGCGTTGAAGAACTCGATCAATCTTCAGTCCGGCAGGGCTTCGCCAATTCTCTAATATTCCATATCTCTAAAATTGAAGGCCCTGGGGCTGTATTTATAGGCTCCAGGAAGTCCGGGCGGTTAAAACTGCATAATAGCGAAAAGGACAACTTTTTAGGGCTGCGGACACCCTTGGGTGTCTCAGCGAGAATAGAGACCCCCTTGCTCGGGTGGAGACACCCTTGGGTGTCTTAGTGAGAATGGAGACACCCTTGCTCGGGTGGAGACATCCTTGGGTGTCTCAGCGAGAATGGAGACAGTCCGTTTTGCACGCTTGTCCATTTCCTCCGTAACTTCTTCATCCGAACTCGGATTTGAGTGATTCAAAGTGCGTTGGAAAGCCGGTGAGGAGACCTATAAGCTCTGATGATGAGATCAATGTGGATTAAGCTGGGATAGGAGTGTCGTTTTGTCTTTTGTAAGCGACGCGGGACTCCCATCAGTTCGTGTCTTCGTTATTCTGAAATTCCGTTACTTCACGTAGTTCGTCGATTCACTTCAAGCGTTCATCGACATCAATCAAGCTTCTGTGACTTGGATAGTGATGTTCCTCACCTCCTCTTAGCTTTGAGCTGCTCACGAAAACCTATAGGCAAATTTTGATGCCTGCAGATACCCCCTCCAAAGCGTTCCAGACTCGTTTCTTTTATAGAAGAGGCTCGAATACTTTGGATTTGATTGGTCCAGTCTTCGGTCGGTGTAAAAGAACTGTAGTTAGCTTCGACTCTTGGATCCTTCGATTTTCAGTCTATTCGATGCTTTTACGAATAGCTGAAGTCCTTCCGGCGCTGCGTTTATCGTCTGGCCGTCGTCGGAGTCTCGAGTCTAAAGCTGATGAGTTGAGTTTGGCTCGTATCATTGTGTTGACTTAGAACTGACCCTCTCCGTCGCATCGACTCTTTCATTGCAACGCATTGATTAGCGTTGACCTAGGGTTACGCGTTGATCGGCGTTGACCTTAGGGTTTAAATCATCTTATGATGACTTTTGATTGCAACGCATTGACTGGCGTTGACCTAGGGTTACGCATCGACCGACGTCAACCTTAGGGTTTTGATCGCCTGACGTTGACTTTTGATCGCAACGTGTTGACTGGCGTTGACCTAGGGTTACGTGTTGACCGGCGTTGACCCTAGTGTTTGATCGCCTGATGTTGACTTTTGATCGTAACGCGTTGACTGGTGTTGACCTAGGGTTACACGTCGGCCGGCGTTGACCTTAGGGTTTTGAATCGATCGGTGTTGACTCTCATCGTAATGCATTGACCAGTGTTAACCTAGGGCTACGCGTTAATCCGATGTTGACCTTAGGGTTTCGAATCGATCGGCGTTGACTCTCATCGCAACGCGTTGACCGGCATTGACCTAGGGCTATGCGTTGACCGGCATTGACCTTAGGGCTACGCGTTGATCCGGCGTTGACCTTAGGGTTTCGAATCGATTGGCGTTGACTCTCATCGCAACGCGTTGACTGGCATTGACCTAGGGCTATGCGTTGACGTGAGGAGAACCAGTTTATACTCATATTCTTGGGAGTTTTGGGAATTAGTTTAGCCTCGTGTACCCATCGGAGGTTGCTGGGTTATCCTTAAGAATATTACGCGTAATATTTTCTAGGAACTTCCCGTCAAAAGTAAAAAATAGTTTAGACTCGTATTTCTATTGGAGTATAAATACGAGCGGTGAATACATCGAGAAACACTGAAAGTGGTTCAAAATGCATATGAATTATCCCCGGATCCTTCTACACGTGCGAACACACATTTCACGGCTCACACGCGTGCGAATCATCAAAAAAATACTTGTAATTTGGGTCGATTCAATCTGATTTGGTTCGGGTTCGGTCTGGGTTGGTTCAGATCGGTCTGGTTCAAACCGGTCCGGTTCAGTCCCTTTTAAATTCCTCTTCAAAAACCGATTTTTTTCTCTCCTCCTTTATCTTTCTCCTTTGTTCGGTTCCAGCAGTAAGTTCCGCCCCCCTCCTTTGTTTTTTTTCGGTTTTGAGCTCTTCCCTCTCCAAGAACTCTCCCTCATCAAGAGTTCTAAGTTTCCCCTCTCTTCCAAAGCCTTTAAACTCCTTCTTCTTCAAAGCTTCAACCTCTTCTTCTCCAAGTTCTCATCTTCTCCAAGGGTTCAAGCAAGGCAAGTTGGGTTTGGAGGATCTTGGGCTTCATCATCATCACTCCTCCAAGCTTTGGTAAGATCCTCTCTCCCTCATAACTTCAATTTGATTTCCCCTCTTTTGAATTCTTCAAAACCCAAAACCCTAGTTTGTTAATTTGGGCGAAATCTCAAATCTTCATTTTTTTTTTGTTCTTGGAAGGTTGGCTAAAATTTGAACGATGGGTTCTCTCATCTTTGATTGCAAAATATTTTTTTATTCTCATGCATACATATGGCCGAAATTTTGAGGGGTAGATTGTATGCAAAATTTGATGAATTTGAGGGTTTTTTTTGGCCGAATTTGGGGCTAAAATTTTAGGATTTTATATGCAAATTTGGGACTGAATTTTTGGGGGTTTATATGCAAAAAGATGGACTGAACTTTGAAGGGGCTTTGTGTAAAAATGGGCTAAACTTTGAGGGGGTTATGTATAAAAAAGGGCTAAAATTTGAGGGTGTTATGTGTAAAAATAGGACTAAAATTTGAAGGCCTTATGTGTAAGGATAGGGCTGAAATTTCCAAAGTTTAGACCATAAATCCATGACCAAAATTTTGAGAAGGGTATGCGGAAACTAGACCGAAATTTGTGGAGAGGTCTATTTACAAAATTGGCCAAATTTTACATAAGGGTTTATTTGTAAAGTTAGTCAAAATTGTGAGATATTGAGGGTGTTAGGTGAACAAACACGATGATCATGCTCCAATTTGAACGTGTCCTTGACTAGAATTTAGCCTTGAACACGAGGGGTATTTTGGGTATTTCACCAAAAATTTATCATAAGGGTTTACACCGCAATATGAGCTCATTGTTTTGCATGCACAAAACTCATAGGTTTAATTAGACTTCAACTATAAAATCTTATTTATTTTATAGGATTTTAGTTAAAGTTATTAATTTCCCTTTTAACCTTTGGGTGCTCAGATTTATGATTGTACCTGACCCGTCGATTTTCATTGCAGGTTCTCTATATCTCCGCGCCGATTGCGATTTCATAAGAGTCGCTCCTTTTCATAGCATAACGAGAGGGAGGCTCCCACGGCATCTTCCTCTGCGGCTTTCTCTTTTGGGGGGTGAGCATGTGTGTTGTGTGCTTTTTGTATCCCCGATTGATCCCTTCGCGGGTCATTCGGGAAGAACCGACATCCTCCTTCGTGGGGATCAAGGTTTCAGGAAATTCGTGGTTTTGCTATATCCTCGTTTGGCCCCTTCACGGGTCATTCGGGAAGAGCCGACATCCTCCTTCGCGGGGATCGAGGTTTCAGGAAACTCGTGGTTCTGCTATATCCTCGTTGGCCCCTTCGTGGGTCATTCGGGAAGAGCCGACATCCTCCTTCGCGGGGATCGAGGTTTCAGGAAACTCATGGTTCTGCTATATCCTCGTTTGGCCCCTTCGCGGGTCATTCGGGAAGAGCCGACATCCTCCTTTACGGGGATCGAGGTTTCAGGAAACTCGTGGTTCTGCTATATCCTCGTTTGGCCCCTTCGCGGGTCATTCGGAAAGAGCCGACATCCTCCTTCGCGGGGATCGAGGTTTTAGGAAACTTGTGGTTCTGCTATATCCTCGTTTGGCCCCTTCGCGGGTCATTCGGGAAGAGCCGACATCCTCCTTCGTGGGGATCGAGGTTCCAGACTTGTTTTGCTTGGCCAATTCAAGTCTTCCGGCATATTGGGGCGATTTCGTGTTGTCTTACACAGTGTAGGTCGGGGTATGTTACCACGTTGTTTACGTGATGATGCATACCGCTCTTCCAGTGTAGGACACTCGAAATCGTCTTGCCAATTGCCCAATGGAAGATCCTATCTCGCTCTCTTGTGAGATGGATTTAATTCTTGTATAATTCATGGATAATTTTTTGACTCTATCCTTGTTTTGTTACAGTTGAATTCCCTGCGGATAGCCTTCCCCCTTATGCTACTACTGGTTGCAGTGGGGAGGTTTTCTCTTCTATTGCTGACAGGAAGGCTATTGGTCCACTTCCACAGTTTGATAGAAGTCGTTCCGATGAGTCCTGCCGTTTGATACGAGATGGGGGACGCCGTTCATTACGCCAATTGATCACTGATGCCCCTTTTACTACAGACTCCATTTCCGCTCAGGCTTTAGAGAGGCATGGTTATCTGTTTGGAGATTCCGTTGAGGATCCGGCTAGGTTGACTTTTGCTGATGAGCATTGGTTGAATAATGATGAAGGAGCTCTTCTTTATATTCCTTCCATTCCCCGTCAGCATTCCTTTACTCATTTGGAGGGGCAGGCTGTACAGCGACGGATGTCCTGGAATCTCACAGATGATGGCGACCGAGTTCATTGTGGATATATCTCCCACCATAAGACTCCAGGCTCTGATGGGCATAATTATATTTGCGGTCTTCGACCAGGGATTCTGGGTCTTGATACCGCACCCCCAGACGAAGTATCAGTAGCTGCTCCTAGTGTGAGGAATCGTTTGGCTAAGCTCGAGAGGAAGTTACCTCCACCAGATTTTTGATGTTTTGGTAGGGTTTACTCACAACCCAAGGGATGGTGGACCCGTATGACTAGTTACGTCTTGGGACGTTGGGAGGGTGATCTGAGAAGCAGCGGGTTGTATGCGCCTATACGAGCCACCATGTATGGATTCCTGGTCAGCTGTCGCCACTTTCTAGCATTATTAGAAACATATATCCCTGATAGTAACACCTTCCTGACTTACGGTAGAGAGTTAGGGTTAGCTTTACATGAGATGCATAAAATTTCTGGCCTTCCGATGGGGGATTGTTCGTACCAGGAGTACTTTCCCTCGAACATGCAATTGGAGTGGATGAAGAAGGATTCGCCCGATATGTACGACACGCTTTGGGATCTTACGTGTCACTATTACATATCTCTAATCAAAGTGACCACTCAGACGAAGAGGAAGAAACATATCAGCTTGAAGCAGTTCGCCGTTTATCTATTCCAGCATTTGGAGGGTGGTCCAAGCGAAACTATTCGTGAGTTAGACATTTTGACACCTTCTGCCATTAATGAGTTGATGGAAAAGGCCGAAGCTTGCTCCTATACTACTGCCGGTGTTTAGGGAGCTTTTTCTGCAGGGACCAAGTTTCGGACATTTCTTGGCCATGCACATAAGTCTATTTAGCCCAGGACTCTGTTAGCAGGCTATCTTGCTATCTGGTTGAAGAAGTGCGTCGTTCCATATCAGTTTTCTGATGCCCTACCTCTTGAGGTGCTCTTCCCTGCCGTTCAACTAGCTTACGGGAGGGAACTTTCTCTACTTCCAGCGATGGTTGCTGGCATCCATTGTGGGCTCAGGTATTTGGTCGATGGTTTTACACAGGTGGGTCCTGAACCGTCGACTGAGCTTATTTCTGTAAAGGTCGAGCTTCCGTATACATACCTGATGGCGTGGCTCGTTCTTCATCGTCCTGATTTGATGTTGGCGCCTAGTACTGCTGACGTCTCCGTCCCTTTTGTGCAGCTGTTGGAAAGGAACAAATGGTTCGGGAAGACGTTCACTGATGTACAGCGAGAGCTCCAAGTTCGTAAGAGCTGGGAGTTCTTCAAGTGTTTTTCTCGCTTCTCGGGCCGTTACGATGATGTGTTGGTTGATGAGGAGAAACCCAGGACTGGTCAGACTTCTCTTGACGCTGGTTGTTTCCATTGGTTAGTGAACATCCGCGTTGGATATCTTGTTTTTCGGGTGAAGAACCATTATCACATAGAGCCTTACCTTCTGTGTCGCTTTGATCGCCAGTTCGGTTACGACCAGCTGTATGTTGGGAATCCGAGCCGTGGTTTGAGGACTAAGGGAGGGCTTATTGATGGCGTTCGAGCATGGCTTTGGACTATGGTGGGCTGCACTGGAGCCTACTTCGCTCTTCCTTCATATAAACACAAGCCGTTGCTTACTTTTCTCAGCTGCAAGTGGTTCCTTTCTACCAATGAGTTTATAGGCGTGAGGAGTCTTTCAGAGTTGGAGGCTGAGCATTTGGTTCAAATCACTATCAAGGCTACTCGTAAGGCCGAGCTTTCGAAGAAGCAGGGGAAAAGGCCTGCCAAACCCTCCCTTTTGAGCAGAGACAAGATGGAGGATGATGAAGAACTCCTTCCTACTGACGATGAGGACGAGACTTCTGAGGAAGAATATGTGGACACAGATACTGACAAGAAAGAACCTAATGCAGGTTTGTCAGACTCTTTCTTTTCAGAATTAACTGATCTGGCTTTCTTTCGTTGGCATCAACGTCATATCCTTTCTAGATCTCAATTGGCTTTTCAAAAACCAGAGCGAAATATCTTATTTACTTATCCTAACAAGATGACTCTTATCACCCCAGGTAGAATGGTTGACGAGCACGAGTCACTTGCTTCTCGCTATGCGAGGTCTCAGCCTAGATGCAAAGCCCCCACACAGGTTGAGATGCGTACTAAGTTCATGCATGAACGACCTGTTGGTTCTGTAAGAGTTCGTACTCCGAAACGGAAGAAGACCGTTCATAAGCCACATACTAGTCGGCGCACTTACGGAGCAGAGTTAGGAAGCACCATTGGCAGGGAAGAGGGTAATACCCCATTATCTTTATTGCTTTAAGATGATTCACCTTTTGGGATTCGCTGAACTTAATCATGTTCTATGTTCTAGGAAACCATAACGAAGGTGAACTTCCACAGGATTCTGTGTTCCTTGATTCTAACCATTCGGATAGCTTCGTGCAGCAGATGTGTGATGCCATTCATGACGAGCCTATGGATGTTGAGACAAACCGGGATGTTGAGCAGGTTAATAGCGTCGAGCCGACAGTTATATGCTCAGGTATTTTTAACTCCAGTAATATCCTATTCGAGTAGCAATTGAAAGAGTTAGGAAACTCAAGATTTACTCCTCCTTTAATTATTTCCGTGCTTCATTTTCTTTTAGATAAATTAGAGAATCCAGGCACGGATATCGGGGCAAAAGAATCTTCCGCCCCTACTACAGGTAAATCTGAGCTCTTCCCTCTTTTTCGTCTTTTGTATATATCCAACTCCTAAATTCTCGCGCAGGACCTTTGTTAGAGAAACCAGTCAAGGACGAGGCCTTCCATGATATGGGTTTTGAAGAACATGCGTATTTCTCAGCGCCGAGTTTCTCAAGATCTGACATTAGGCTGTTAGTTGACATGTTGGCGGAGCAGGCCACCAGAGGGACTACAGGACCACCCTTTGAGAGTGATTCGTCTGTAGGTATATATATAATTCTCTTCATCTTGTCAAATTTTTTATCTGACTAACCAAGAATTATAATCGCAGGACCAATCCTTGGGACTGATTCAGTTATGATTCCTGGCATCTCTAGTTTACCTAAGGGTAATGGATCCGTAGGTATGCATATAATCTCCGTCACCGCGATCCTTTTCATTTGCCTGAATTTCTACTTGACTAATAGAGGAGTGTGATTATAGGACCAGCCTTTATGACTGATACGACAACCATCTCCAGCGTTGCTAGCTTGCCTAACGGTGGTGTCTCTCCTCCACAGCCGAGAGGCATTACAGATTTACCTAGAGAGGTTGATATGCCCTCAACGACCACATCTGCTGTCATTTCGGAGCCCGTTGAGACTAGAGTGACAGAACCGATTGTAGGACCTCAGTCTACAGGAACCTCTATTGGTATTGATATGCTTTGAATTCACTTTAAATTTCTTATCATGTTTGAGAATCTCTTACCTTTCCGTATTATTGCTTGTAGGATCTCAATCATCTCCATATGAGCGTGTCCTCGCCCTTTTGGCTGATTCCGATCCCAACAAAGACATTTTTCGCACGGATCTCGGTTTTTTGTCCTCTTTTTCAACAGCATGATCGAGAAACTTCTTCATCAAGGATATTGTTTTGACTAGTTCAGACGTTCCCTTTCTCGCTACATGACAATGATCAGAGAAGAGGGATTTCCAGAGTTGGCTGATTCTCTCACTGCCGACTTTGTTATCCTAGAGTCTGAAATCCGAGAGTTGGAGGAGTTAAAGGTTAATGGAGCTTCTTCCTTCGTATCTTCTCAGTTAGAGCATAGACTGACACAGTGGCACGACCTGAGATCTTCCATTGGCAGTGAGCTTCAGTCACATGAGAATTCTATTGTGCAGCTGATGGCTACTCTTGCGAGGAAGGATGCGGATAGAGCCGAATTACTCAGTTCTTTGGATTCCAACCGTGAAGAAGTAGATAGGTTGAAGAAGGCCTTGAAGTATGCCAAGGAGTCTGGTGCTATCATTGCAGAAGAGCTGGCTAGATTAGAGAACTCTCGCGGACAGGCACTTGAGAGACTAGGATCTACGCAGGAGAGATTGATGAAGCTGAAGAATGAAGCCATGAAGATCTTGAGCGATTCTGAAGAGTCTGTCCGAGCTGATCTGCAGGCAGAACTTGAGCAGAGTTATGCAGATAGGCTTTCTAAGTTAGAATTTCATATTCTTGATCACCGACTACGTTCGGGCCGATGAACTTTTTATTGTATGCTTTGACCTTATATGTTAGTAGAGACCCAGCATTTGATTTAATTATGTTCATCTTTTATCATAATACTTATAGGATTTTTTGGCAAACCCTCAGCCATCAACGGGTTTGATGTGCCTTTACCGATTACCGTTTGAATCGGGCTAGCATGCGGATTGTTTTAGTCCGTTCCGAATGTAACGTTGTGCTAAGAATATTAATTCACTTAGACTTGATGCTATGACTTTGAATACATAGACTTTACTATTTTTATGGGGAAAAGGTACCCAGCACCGCGTATTAGACGATGACTTATCCCTTCTTAGGTTTCGGGATAAAATTCCCCAAACTTAGACTCTGGTGTCTTTTTCAATCGGCAAAAGACTAAACCGGTGATGTGTGTTAGACATAGACTTTAGGATTTTTAGCAAACCCCCAGCCTTCAACGGGTTTGATGTGCCTTTACCGATTACCGTTTGAATCGGGCTAGCATGTGAATTATTAAAACCCGTTTCACATGTAACGTTGTGCTAAGATAATTACTTCTCTTAGACTTGATGCTATGATTTTGAATACATAGACTTCACCACTTTTTATAATAATATGGCACCCGACAACACGTATTAGGCATTTACTTATCCCTATTTAGGATTCAGGATTAAATTCCCCAGACTTAGACTCTGGTGTCTTTTTCAATCGGCGAAAGACTAAACCGGCAACGCGTGTTAGGCGTAGGCTTATCTCTATTTAGGAATTGAGATAAAATTCCCCGTGCATAAAGTGCACGGATTGGAAGTTGAGAATTGTGTCTTTTCTCAAGGCAAAGACAAACCCAAAGTTGGAGCGGAAGAATTTTATATTCTTGGCCCCAGGTCTTGTTTAGGGTAAAGATGAACCCAAAAATAAAAGAGGAAGAATTTTATATTCTATCTTTCAACACTGAAGAAGAAGAATTTTATATTCTATTTACAGTTGGAAAGGAAACTCGAGGTGGGATCTCCACCCTCAGAATCTGGAAAGATAAAACTAAGAGTGGGATCTTCACTCCGAGAATCGGAAAGATTCAAACGACCCTAACTTTTATTGGATTGGTTGTTTGATCCATAAAGAGTTTCTCATTTATTGAGGAGAAAGTCCAATTTCGACCCTAACTTTTATAGGTTTGGTTGAAACAAAGAGACGGCAGTCTTTCGTTTATCGAAAGGGATGACTCGACCTTAGTCCTAACTATCTGCAGGTTTGACTAAGTGAGATCGGAGACAATCCTAACTTTTATAGGTTTGATTGCTCGAATTAAAAGTGGACCTCTCGTTCATGGAAGGAATCGAGAGGAGAATCTGGCTTTGGCCTTAGCTTTTATAAGTTTGACCTGAAAGCAAGGCGAGTGGAATACAGGTAGCAATAGAAAAATTGGTTTGTACTAGCCACTCGATGGAGGATATCGATATTAAGTGATTAGGACTTAACGCGTCAAGATTTAAAAATTACCATGAATTGGCGGATTAAAATTTTGGCGGGCCCACCGTCAATTGATTTGATCAGTGGGGGATTTTACGAGGAAAGATTAATCTGTTAAAAGGATTGAATCTCGTCTCAACAAACTAACTCATGAGAGTTAGTGAATTTGGTAAAAGAAAACATTCTGACATTTAAGGTTTAAATGTAGATGTCTTATTTATCACTTTTACAGTGATTGGGTTATCCCTAAGAATACCATACGTGGTATTCTTCCGGGAACTTCCTGATACATTGGTTATCCCGAAAGTACTAATGGTAGTATTTTTTCAGGAACTTGTCGTTTATCGGCAACATAAGCCGGTCGCCATCCTTGGTGACCAGGTGATATGCGCCACTCGAGTAGACTGTCTCTACTACGAATGGTCCCTCCCATTTGGGCTCAAATTTACCTTTTTTCTTGGAGTTAAGGATCATAGGCCGTCTTTTAGTTAAGACCAAATCTCCTTCTTTAAAACTCCGTTGTCGGACCTTCTTGTCGAAAGCTCGGGAAATTCTGGCTTGGTAGAACTCAATATGCTGTTGAGCTTCTAAGCGCTTTTCGTCGAGCATCTCGAGTTCTTCGAGATGTTTTTGATGTTGTTCTTCGGTCATCATTTGGGTTGCGAGAGCAATTCGAAAAGACGGAATCCGTATTTCCAATGGAAGGACGGCTTCACACCCGTACACCAAAGAATACAAGGTCGTTCACGTCGGTGTACGCACTATGGTACGATAGGCCCATAGAGCCACGCCAAGCTTGTCATCCCAATCTCGTTTATTAGTTTTCACGAGTTTTGAAAAAAGCTTTATGATAGTCTTATTGAAGGCTTTAGCCAATCCATTTGCTGTGGGATTATAAGCCGTCGACGAGACGTCTTGAATTTTGAACTTCTCGCAAAACCTGATGAAGGCGTTGCTGACAAATTGATGACCGTTGTCATGTATGATTCGTCTTGGGACACCATGCCGGTAGATAATATGGTGTTTGTTGAATGTGATGACGTTGCTTGTCTTAACTTCTCTGAGTGGAATCGCTTCAGCTCATTTAGAGAAGTAGTCAGTAATTGCTAAGATAAAT
Organism: Asparagus kiusianus; assembly: GCA_022839385.1. Taxonomy (NCBI): domain Eukaryota; kingdom Viridiplantae; phylum Streptophyta; class Magnoliopsida; order Asparagales; family Asparagaceae; genus Asparagus; species Asparagus kiusianus. Next base: position 1,512,286 of record BQKN01000068.1, on the reverse strand, counting down.
CGGTCACCTTTGATTGACGGAGGATTTTATAGGACCAATAATATCCATTCCCCAAGTCTCAAATGGCCATGATGTAACCGAAGGATGCAGATGCTCCGGAGGTTGGTGCATATAATTCGCGTGTATCTGACACGCATGACACTTTTGGGCATACGCGACTGCGTCACTCATCATAGAAGGCTAGAAATATCCTATTCTTCTGATGCGATCATAAAGTTTGGGGTCGGGTTGGTGTGCACCACAAACCCCTTCGTGTGTTCCCTTAAGGACTTCTTCAGCTTCTTTAGTCGATAAGCAACGTAATAGTAAACCATCGTACCCCCTGCGGTACAATGTTTGACTCTCCGTATTATAGTAGAATCTCGATGCTCTTCGTCGGATTGAATCCCTTTCATTCACGTCTTCTGGTAAGATTCCATACAAGACGTAATCGATGATGGGGAAACGCTAATCTCGGGGTTCAAAATCGACCTGAGTTGAGCATAGTTCCTTAACATCCTCTTCCTCGCCATTTTCATCGTAGATTGGTACCAGAAGTTGGTGAGTCCTTACTGTAACAAACTGTTCTATTTCAGGAGGCTGCACCAGAGATACGGCTAATGCTGCTAACGCATCTGCGTAAGCGTTCTATAACCGCGGAATGTGTTCGATGAAGAATCCTTCGAATGATTCTGCCATCTCCACAGCCATCTTATGATATGGTATTAAATCCTGACTTCGGACCTCATACTCCCCTTGAACTTGTTTAACTATTAGTTGAGAATCACCGAAGGCTTCTAGATACTCGACTCCCAGTTCTTTAGCAAAGTTGAGTCCTATGAGTAACGCGTTATACTCAGCTACATTATTTGAGCATGGCTCGGTCAACGAGTAGGCTCGAGGCATCACATGTTTTCCTGGGGAAACTAAGATGACTCCAACTCCAGAAGAAATCTTAGAACATCCAAGAGTACTTGCTACATTAGCCGCTCGAGAAGCGTCATCGAAATACAAACGCCATACTTGTTGGTGCGAAGTTGCGTTGACTTCGTGGGTTTCATCGGGTAGGTCATCATATATCTCGGTGGTATCCGTAGTTGGATTAGCTGCCAGGAGGTCACAGATAGCCTGTCCCTTTACTGACTTCTGTTGTTTAAAATGCAAGTCATATTGGGACAAGAGCAAGGCCTATTTTGCTAACCGCCAATTCATGAAAGCTGGCTGTGTCATGAATACTCGGACTGGGTTAACTTTGGAGATAACATAAATAGTCTGTCCGACTAGGTAATGCCGCATCTTCTGGATTGCGAATACCAAGGCGAGACATTCTCTTTCGATCATGGGATATCAGGATTCGGTACCTACCAAAGTCCGACTCAGATAATATACTGCCTGTTCATGACCGTTATCATCATCTTGTGCAAGCAGTGCACTTAATGAGTGGCTCGTCGCCTTGACATAAATCAATAACGGTTTGTCCGATTTCGGTGAAACGAGTACAGGAGGTTTTGAGAGATATTTCTTTAATACTCTCGAACGCTTTTTGACAAGCGTCGTCCCATACAAACGATACGCCTTTCTTTGTGAGTTTGGAGAATGGTTGACATTTTCCTGAGAGGTTCGAGATGAACCGACGGATATAAGCCAACCGCCCTTGCAATCCTCTGAGCTCTTTAAGGTTTCTCGGAGGTTGTAACTAATTAATTGCCTTTACTTTATCAGGGTCGATGTGAATACCTTTGGTGGTGACGACGAATCCAAGGAATTTACCACTGGACATTCCGAGGAAGGACTTGGTAGAATTCATTTTCAATTGATGGGTCCGCATCAAATCAAACATGGTCTTTAAGTCTTTAATGTGATCATTTTTATCACGACTTTTCACGACCAGATCATCCACGTAGCATTCGACAGTCTTTCGGAGATGCTCCTGAAAGATCTTCGACATTGTTAGACCCTAGAGGAGGGGGTGATTAGGGTCTTATGCTAATCTAATCCGATTTAAATGCTAATTAAAATTACTTAACAAATTATCCTAGCAAGTATGAAATGCAACGATTATATATGAGCTAGGATAAGCCATATAGACAATGAGATATATCCTATATGGTGAAATATATATATGCAAGGATATATAAACTATCACAAGATGATATCTCCTACCAAGAAGATATACAATATGATGTATGTAAGGATATGAAACCAACACAAGGGTAAACAATATAAACTAGATAGTGGATCATATAAATAATGAGCTAATGACAATGGCGATAAGAGATATAAACACAAGTATGAATAAACGCCAAAGCACACTCAAACACAAGATATGATCACGGAGTTTGGACCTTCCGTCCTACGTCTCCGCTCCCCACTCCCGGGGAGAAATCCACTAACACAATCCGGTTTGGAAGCCGGAACTTCTTCTACACACTCGGTTTTCTAGCTAACCGAAAACTCTAGAACTCACACTCTTGTAATCACACTCTACACCCACTAAGTGTTGGACCTAGCCGTATCTCCCTCAAGTGCTCGGTTACAACCTCTCCCTAGGCACGTCAACTGACGCCACTCCTCTTGGGACGATCCCCGACTCTCACCACACACTTCTCACTCGGTGTACAAGTGTATTACAAAGTGATCTCACAATAAGCACAAATATCATAAATGATTGTTCTCTCTAACAAGGTGAGAACTCAATTAGGCTCAACTCAATGTCACACAATCCCACAACCTAATTATATAATGTATGCAAATACAATAAGCTCAATGGTTGTGTGTGTAAACAAGGAGATATAAATAAAAACTTAACACAATAAGAACTAGCAATAAGATTGATATGAAATACAATAGTAGAAATGCTAGGAAATAGAGTTAAGGAAACTTCTCTATAAATACAAAGAGAGGATGATGAAGTGTTGAAGATGAATTCTTCAATAGCTGATGAAAAGCTCCTCTTTGTAACAGCAAACCCAAAACAAACTTAAACCAAACTAAACGACCTTAAACCCTTGTTTAAAACCTTGTTTAAAAACTTCTTAATCAACTTGAAAAAACATCAGCAATGGGGTATATATACCCTCTCAAAGCTCAGCCAAAAATCCCAAGCCAAATGACAAAAATAGCCCCAAGCAACGGTAAGAAAACTAGCCGTTGGAAGCTAAAAAAGACATCGTCGGTCGACCGAAAAATTCGTCGGTCGACCGAAAATTTCATCGGTCGACCGGACCGGTCGACCGACAGCTCTCTGTCAGCCCAGTGAATTTTTGACCTCAGGTTCGGTCGACCGGTCCGGTCGACCGAAATCTGACATCTCAGAAAAAACTGTTTTTAAAGCTATTTTTGAGACTTTTGAAAATATGTTAAAAATAACAAATGAAGTCCAAAAATTATGACACTTTGGGAAAAGTATATAAACATGTAAATGAACATGTTACAAAAAGAATTTTCCAAAATGCATTTCCCATTTGTGAAAAATCATCATTTTGCCAAATAGTTCAAAACACGAAAGTATGAGGTACTTGAATTTTGATGTTTTGACATAAACCAACAATTGAAACTTTGTGAAATGTTTTTATAGACTTAGTAAAACATGTATAAACTGATATTGAAGTCTATAAACTAATAAGACAGTATTTTCACAAAATTGCATATTCTATGCAATGTTTTCACAAACACAATAGAGTATGAAACATATGAATATATATATATATATGAATGTAAATTTGTTTCATATCTATATAGCTAAACCAAAACACAATAATAAATATGAAATGTGTAATCTCATATTTATGAACATGAAAACTCAAAACTATGTATGTATATATATACCTATATATATACATGGAAACCAAACATATATGTATATATGAAACTATATATATACATGAAAACCAATATAATGTGTGTGTGTAATATTGAGCTTAGAGTATCTAACACACATAATATAAAACCTAAACTAAATATACCAAAGCTTGATCTTGATCTTCATTGAGCTCAACTTGGTACACGTTGCGGATGAAGCTAAACTTGGATCTTGAACTTGAATTGTACGATGCTTCACTCCACAATTCCGCTAACCTCCTTTGGATATCATCGTTAAAGCGCTATTCCATCCATCCTCCAACTACGTTGTTTGTCTACAAAACATAGGAATGCACAAACACTAGACAAACAACATTAGTAATAAATTGTTTGTTAAACATCATCAAAATAAGAAGGCCAACAATCTCCCCTTTTTTGATGATGACAAACAATTTACAAAAATGAATATATGCATGAAAGAAATAAACATATACAAGATAATACACATGCATATAAATGTATACTCACAATATTTCTCCCCCTTTGACAACATCAAAAAGAGGAAAAACACCAAGAATGAAGAGAGCGAAAGCTCCCCCTATCAATAAGCATAGGTGAGTATCAAACAAGTATTAAGGAATGCTCCCCCTATCAAAATGCCATATAGAAAATATAAGCAATGAAAGATCATGGCAACCATGTGAGCAAGCATAGATGTAAAGTATGCTAAACACAACTCACATACATAAAGACAATGAGAACACAAATGAGTATATCAATATGACGAATTGTGTCTCATATCAAAGAACATAAAAACATATGTAAAAGTAGATTTATGATATCAAAAAAGAGAAAACATGAGAATCATGCAAAAAGAGTTTTCGAATAGAAATAAATCAACCAAATAAAATCATAAATCAACCATTTAAACCAAAAATGATGTTTGATCAACAAAAAGAATTTCTTTGTAAGACTTGATCAAACCACTCATAGAATACATTATAAAGCATATTTAAAATTTGAATCATCTATTTGTGCTTATATAATGAATTCAAAATAACAAATCAAAACAAAATTTTCATAGCTCAAAAGTAACTCATGAACTATGGATTTGAAAAACTAAAAATCATCTTTTATTTTCAAAAATCAAGAGAGGCAACTATATCTAGCTCTTGAGCTAGTATTAACCCATATAAACATTTTTGCACCCGGTAAACATAATTTGGGAATTAATACCCAATAAACCCGGAGGGTTATATAAATGCAAACCTCTCATTAAAATCAAAACATGAAAACAAAAGATTTGATCAATTAAAAATTTGTTTTCATAATCAAAAGATTTTAAGTCATAATTTTCAAAACCAAGAAAGGAGAAAAATAAGAACACTAAGAGTCTTGGTTTAAAAATTAAATTTGTTTTGGTACCCAAGAACTCTTGGTACCAAAAGATTTAGGGACATGACCCCTATCATTAAAGCTTAAAGCCCTAGGGTTATGAACCCTCTTAGGCATATGTGGTGCACTAACATGGTCAAAACAATATTCATTCAAATGACCCTTCCGATTACAATTTGTGCAATGAAAGAGATTCATTTGTTTTTGTGGACCTTTAGCTCATGCACGGGAATCATTTGCAAATAAAGATTTTCTTTTAAGATTATTTTGCAAATAAGAAACATCATTAAACAATGGTCTATTTGGAACATATTGCAACTTAGAAGCTTTTTGCATATCAAAACAAAATTTAGCAAGATGTCCAAACCTATCACAAACATCACATTTAAAAACATGTGGTCTACTAGAAACATTTGGCAAATGAGATTTCCTTTTCAAATCAAAACAATATTGGGCCAAATGACCAAAACGACCATAATGATCACATCTATACACATGAGCATGCTTATGATGAACAATGGGTGCATGTGTGTGTACATGTGATGAAGAAGCTACATGAGATGCACAAGGAGCATTGATATTTTTAAGTTTGTGTGCATCATAGCAAAATTTAGCTAGATGACCTTTATGGCCGCAAATTGAACACTTATAAACTTTGCTATATATGTGTGCATGATGAGTGGATGATTTCTTAGATTTGGCACACATATCCATAAGCTTCTTATGATTGTTGATGCATATTTTCAAAGTTGAATCTAAAGATGAAATGGAATTTTTCATAAGATTCAAGTCTTCATTTTTAGTCACATATGCACCTTTAGAAGTAGAACATAAATAATCATCTATAAAAGAAGCAGTATTATTTTGTATGTTCTTTACTTCTAACAAGGCATTATCTCTTTCATGAGTTAAGCTAGAAATTGATGAGGTTAATTTTTCATTTTTCAAGTTTAACATATCATTGTTTTCTTTAAGATTTTCATTTTCTTTAGCAATGATATCAAACTTGGATACTAGCTTCTCATGATCGGATTCTAAATTATCATGCTTACATTGTAAATTAATAAAATCATTTTGCAATTTGTTAAAGGCGTGCAATAATTTTTCACTAGCACAAGCAAGTTCATCATTAGGTAAATCATTAGTAGATTTGAACTCGCAAACCTCACTAGGGCTATCGCCTAGTGGCCGTGTGCATGATGCTCCACATGAACTTGAAGTCGGATCCTCCAAAGCTTGTCGGATCGCCTCCAAGTCCCCTTGATGCGCTTCTATGAATTTCCATAATGTATAAGCGCTATCAAAAGAATCAAGCTTGTTAGACATAAATGAATCAAATGCATTTAATAAAAATTCTAACATAATCTTGTTCATAATAAACATCTTTTTATCATGTTTGCTCCACTTGGATTTCTCCAACGTGGGCACAATATAAGCACAATCAATGATTTCCCATAAATCGATATTTTTAGATTGAACAAATATTTTGAATCTAAAACACCATTGAGCATAGGGGAAAGCATTAAATTTAGGAGCAATACTAGAATCATAGCCTAAACAAGATGCATCATTCATATCCATAATTTGTAAGAATATGCAAGCAAGATCAAAACAAGATTAGCACAAAAAGATAACTTGGATCTTTAACTCAAGGCGGTTAGACCTTAAATCAAAGAGCACCAAGCTCTGATACCAATTGTTAGACCCTAGAGGGGGGGTGATTAGGGTCTTATGCTAATCTAATCCGATTTAAATGATAATTAAAATTACTTAACAAATTATCCTAGCAAGTATGAAATGCAACGATTATATATGAGCTAGGATAAGCAATATAGACAATGAGATATATCCTATATGGTGAAATATATATATGCAAGGATATATAAACTATCACAAGATGATATATCCTACCAAGGAGATATACAATATGATGTATGTAAGGATATGAAACCAACACAAGGGTAAACAATATAAACTAGATAGTGGATCATATAAATAATGAGCTAATGACAATGGCGATAAGAGATATAAACACAAGTATGAATAAACGCCAAAGCACACTCAAACACAAGATATGATCACGGAGTTCGGACCTTCCGTCCTACGTCTCCGCTCCCCACTCCCGGGGAGAAATCCACTAACACAATCCGGTTTGGAAGCCGGAACTTCTTCTACACACTCGGTTTTCTAGCTAACCGAAAACTCTACAACTCACACTCTTGTAATCACACTCTACACCCACTAAGTGTTGGACCTAACCGTATCTCCCTCAAGTACTCGGTTACAACCTCTCCCTAGGCACGTCAACCGACGCCACTCCTCTTGGGACGATCCTCGACTCTTACCACACACTTCTCACTCGGTGTACAAGTGTATTACAAAGTGATCTCATAATAAGCACAAATATCATAAATGATTGTTCTCTCTAACAAGGTGAGAACTCAATTAGGCTCAACTCAATGTCACACAATCCCACAACCTAATTATATAATGTATGCAAATACAATAAGCTCAATGGTTGTGTGTGTAAACAAGGAGATATAAATAAAAACTTAACTCAATAAGAACTAGCAATAAGATTGATATAAAATACAATAGTAGAAATGCTAGGAAATAGAGTTAAGGAAACTTCTCTATAAATACAAAGAGAGGATGATGAAGTGTTGAAGATGAATTCTTCAATAGCTGATGAAAAGCTCCTCTTTGTAACAGCAAACCCAAAACAAACTTAAACCAAACTAAACGAGCTTAAACCCTTGTTTAAAACCTTGTTTAAAAACTTCTTAATCAACTTGAAAAGACATCAGCAATGGGGTATATATACCCTCTCAAAGCTCAGCCAAAAATCCCAGGCCAAATGACAAAAACAGCCCCAAGCAACGGTAAGAAAACTAGCCGTTGGAAGCTGAAAAAGACATCGTCGGTCGACCGAAAAATTCGTCGGTCGACCGAAAATTTCATCGGTCGACCGGACCGGTCGACCGACAGCTCTCTGTCAGCCCAGTGAATTTTTGACCTCAGGTTCGGTCGACCGGTCCGGTCGACCGAAATCTGACATCTCAGAAAAAACTGTTTTTAAAGCTATTTTTGAGACTTTTGAAAATATGTTAAAAATAACAAATGAAGTCCAAAAATTATGAAACTTTGGGAAAAGTATATAAACATGTAAATGAACATGTTACAAAAAGAATTTTCCAAAATGCATTTCCCATTTGTGAAAAATCATCATTTTGCCAAATAGTTCAAAACACGAAAGTATGAGGTACTTGAATTTTGATGTTTTGACATAAACCAACAATTGAAACTTTGTGAAATGTTTCTATAGACTTAGTAAAACATGTATAAACTGATATTGAAGTCTATAAACTAATAAGACAGTATTTTCATAAAATTGCATATTCTATGCAATGTTTTCACAAACACAATAGAGTATGAAACATATGAATATATATATGAATGTAAATTTGTTTCATATCTATATAGATAAACCAAAACACAATAATAAATATGAAATGTGTAATCTCATATTTATGAACATGAAAACTCAAAACTATGTATGTATATATATACCTATATATATACATGGAAACCAAACATATATGTATATATGAAACTATATATATACATGAAAACCAATATAATGTGTGTGTGTAATATTGAGCTTAGAGTATCTAACACACATAATATAAAACCTAAACTAAATATACCAAAGCTTGATCTTGATCTTCATTGAGCTCAACTTGGTACACGTTGCGGATGAAGCTAAACTTGGATCTTGAACTTGAATTGTACGATGCTTCACTCCACAATTCTGCCAACCTCCTTTGGATATCGTCGTTAAAGCGCTATTCCATCCATCCTCCAACTACGTTGTTTGTCTACAAAACATAGGAATGCACAAACACTAGACAAACAACATTAGTAATAAATTGTTTGTTAAACATCATCAAAATAAGAAGGCCAACAGACATGGCTCTTTGATATGTAGCACCTGCATTCTTTAAGCCGAAGGGCATGATCGTGTAGTAGAAAACGCCGAGGGGTGTCCTAAATGCGGTATGCTTTTCATCATCCGGATGCATCTTTATTTGATTATAACCGGAAAATCCATCCATGAAGGACATTCTCTCGAACCCACATGTATTGTCGATGATGACATCTGTGATGGGAAGAGGGAAATCGTCTTTTGGGCAGGCAGCGTTGAGGTCTCTAAAGTCGATACAAACCCTGATTTTCCCGTTCTTCTTAAGGACCGGGACAATATTGTTAAGCCACTCGGGACGTTGATCTTCCCTAACGAAGCCCGAGTCAATCAGCTTTTTAACTTCGAACTCGATTGCCTCCATCATCTGCGGACAAAACCGTCTTTGTTGTTATTTGATAGGTTTGACGTCCTGCTTAATATTAAGACGGTGTACTACTATATTTGGATCGAGTCCTGGCATATCTTCATAGTTCCAGGCAAACACATCAATGTATTCCCTGATAAGAGAGATTAACTCTTCTTTCTCATCGGGTGGGAGGCTGTCGCTAATAAATATTGGCTTCGGATTATCCTCGTTTCCCATATTCACTTGGACCACTTGATCCTCGGTAGGAGGTTCTCTTTGTTCAAACCTATCGACATACTGCATGTTTAGGTGATGAACCCAAGGATCTTCCCAAGTTAGTATCTGATCGTCTTCCTCTATTGTCGTAGGGTCGACCGTAGCCATGTTCGACATCAGCTTTTTGAACATTTTACCATGACTAGCGTCGGAATCCCAAGCTGAAGAATCAGAAGAATCCCCGTTTTTACCTTTGTTAGCAATTTGATCAATGACCTGCCAGCAACATTCGTCATCAGACGAGGAAACATAGTCTAAACCTCTTCTGTGGCGATAATAGTTGTCGGGTTTTCCTTTTGGTACATCGGCCATTCGAGGCGGAACTTGCGGACCTCAACCAAAGCAAAGACCTTCTCCGAGCGTGAAATCATATCCATACTTCTCCATGAGATCGCGCGCTTTCGTGTTATACCTAAATAGATGAGGGGCAGGTTTATCATTATTGTCATCCTCTTCCAAGAAGTGGTCTGGTATCGGAGATTCTCTTCCTTTTCCGTAGATAACTTCCTTTTCACCCCCTATCTTTGCAGGGATGACAAGTGTCGTTCCGCATATATCCTGTACCGACTTTTTTGTCATACAAAATGATTGAAGTGGCATATACAAGTTAGGGTTATCATATAGATCCTTAGTGATATTATCAAGACACAACGAGTACTCTAAATCCTCATTTATTGATATTTCTTCGGCAAGTTGCCAGTTACAACTACTTTCCGATAATTTTTCATCGTCAAGATTGATTACAATGGGTACAATATCATTAAGTACAAAACCGCCATCATAATCAAACCCAGCTTCGGTATCAGCTTCATCTCCGCTGTCTGTTCCTTGGGCCGATGGTTCAGTATCGGATTCAGCACCGTATAGAAGGGAATCGGTAAAATAGTTCTTCAATCCCTTAAACGGTTGCTTATCCGCGACCACCGTCTTGATTTCATTATTGGTGTCTACGTATTTGAGACACTGATGAAGAGTTGATGGGACTATAAGATTACTGTGGATCAAGGGTCGACCCAACAGTAAGTTATAAGAGGTTTCTGCGTCAATCATGTAGCACGTGACTTCTGACTTCAAATCCCCGATCTGGCACTTTACTCGAATCTTTCCCAAGGGTCTGGACCCACTGGTGTTGAGTCCATAGATCGTAGTGCCCGTGGAGGCTAGTTTACTAGCCGGTATTCCGAGATTGTATATCAATCGGAGTGGCATGATGCTGACAGCGGAACCCGGATCGACTTGGATCCGGTTAACAACGCTGGAGCCAATATGTCCGGTGAAGTACAAGGGCCGATCATGATTTGAGTTCTTCGTCTGTATGTCTTTTTTGGTGAAAGAAATGCAGAGAAAATGGTGCGCCGGGAGATTGCAATGTTGGACCGGCGGCTCTAGTTCTTCAGGAGATGGCTTGATCCGAGTCAGGAAAACTTCAGAATTGGACAAGGCCTCTTGTAACGCTTCCCTTGTGTCCTTTTAAAGACGCAACAATTCATACAGCGTTATTCTAGATGGTATATTAGCTAGTTGCGCCATAATATCGAAGTGATGTGGAGTACTCGAAGTCCCCGGTTTATCTATTCCAATCAGTAGATTGAATCGAGACTGCTTCGGGTTTTGGACCTCCTGGTGCAAAGGCTCTTTCCCTTTTAGCTTTTGTTGGACTTTGCCTGCAACTACGGGTGCCGAGGGATTCGCGATCACCCTCATTTCCGCCAATGTCTTGGAAGGAATAGCTTTGGTCACCCCTTGTTGAGCTAACTGCTCGGAGGCATCCGGATATTTGAAGTGGTATTCATTCCTACCCCTGGTAACAAAGGCTTCTTGTTCATCTTCAGAGAGCGGGAAAGAAGGAATTCTGTCGTCATCTTCTCTGGGCATAGCAGAGGCTCCGCAACAAGACTTACCTTTTCCCTTTGTCCTTTTCTTGGAAGAGGATCCAGTCCATTGTTCATCTCCAATTAAATCGAGGTGAACCTAAAGTATCTCACCATTTGGGGCTGTGTGTGGCACCAGCCCCTTCTGACGTTGTTTGTGAGGATCATCGCTCACGGTCTTTACTGCCGCGTTTATCGCTGGCTCAGGCTAAAACCAGTTCAGGGGAACGGATCCGAAACTGATCGACACTACATTCGCGCCCACCTTCTTCTCCTTAGGTTGCTTCATAGTGATGACTCCGACATCGATTAAAGCCTAGATCTTGTCCTTGAGGGTGTAGCATGCCTTGGTAGGATGATGCACCGCTCTATGGAACGCACAGTACTTTGGATCATTAATTCTTTTAGCATCTTTCTGATCCTGGATCGGAGGCAACTTGATCTTATTGTTCTCTATGAGGTATTTGAAAATACTAGGAACTTCATCCTCTTTGAATGAGTAAACTTTCGGGAATTTTGGTTCCGAAGTCTTTTGTTTCTAAGGCTGTTGTTGCCACCTTGATTGTTGAGACGCTTTTTGCTGCTGTTGCGGTTGCACTTGCACTTCGAATGTTTGGTTCGCGTCCACCGCATTCGCTTGTGCCTTTCCTTTACCTTTAGGAACAAAATTCTGTTGTGGAGTATTATTTGCCGCTTGACCCCTTTCAGTCTTCTTCCTTTTAAGGAATCTTTCGGCTCGTTCTCCTTGCACTTTCAAATCTTTCCAAGTCTTTGGTGGTGCCATTCCCATAGCTTCGAGGATGTCCAACGAAAGATTATTGTGACAAGTCTCGAGGATGAAGTCTTCACTGACCGGATCCCTGAAGTTCATCGCTTTGTTCCGAAATCTCTTGACGAAGTTTTCAACCGTCTCACCATTTTTCTGTTTCTCGTCAAATAATGTACCAATTGAAATCTCAGTGTCGTTGTCGAAGAAGTTTGTCAAAAACATATCCTCCATGTCATCCCAACTGTTGATACTCCCCAGCTTAAGACGGCGATACCAATCGAAGGCCGCTCCTCGAAGAGTGCCAATGAATAACCGCACCATTAGAGGTTCATTCCCGGAGATTATTCCTAAGTGAGACTTAAAATATATTAAGTGCTGGGTAGGGGAACCCTTTCCAACAAACGGCGTGAAATTGATCAAATTGAACTTCGCCGGATATGGAATTGATTCCCACTCCCTTGGGTATGGACATGGTATTCCGGACCTCTTTACTTCTTGAGCATTTATCAACGCGTTGATTTTGCTTTCCAAATCCCTCATTTTCTAATCTTCACTCGTGTCTGTCTTTGAGTGGTTTCGGGGAGAAGTAACGTGGTCCTCCTTCGTATTGTTATCATCCGAGGGGCCACTCCTATTATTGTTATTGACGGGAGGGGTGTTCATGTTGACATTCTCATCCACTTCCCGCTCGTTATCATCTTGGTTCGGATTATTGCGATGGCTAGACTCTCCCTGATGAGTTGTCAATGTCGCGATTTGTTGGTCATGCATCTCCCTCATTTGCTGCATAGCCAGCTCCATTTCAAATTTAAAACTGTCCTTTTGCTTGGCTAAAGCATCCTCAAGGATCTTAGCCACTTGCTCAGCGCTAATCATGAGTGATTCGTAAGGTTGTCCTGCACTTGATGCGGTATCATCGGAAGTCATCGCTGAGCAAGCGTCTGAGCAAGCATCCGAGCAAACATCCAAAGTTTCATCATCTGAAGGGAGTCCCTTCTGCATTCATTGGTAATCCCTTCATCTACTGGTCCCTAATCACAATTGAGTTATACGCTGGGACACCGCGACAAACTGATCCGGACTAAAGTGTCGCGTTGACTTCCCTCTCCCGGTCATATTGACGGACACTTCTGGAAATTCATCCTCTTGAAGAGCAGGTTTCCTTCTACGAAAGTGTCTTGGTTTGGCCTCGGACATTCTAGTGGAGATTCTCTCAAACACAGAAACTCTTCGTGGGGCTTTAGAACAGCAGCATTCTGATAACACTGCCTTGATTATGTTGGCACACAGACAATGAGAATCCGTGTCTCAAACGTTTCTTTTTTGGGACTTATTCGTACCCCCAGCCCTATAGTACAACTCGTCAGTTTGATGACTGGAGCAACCCATAGGGTGTTGGCACGACCTCCCAGGTATAACATCATCATTGGACATATATGTTTCCCTCTGGGGATACGACGCTTTACTGGCGTCCCCAAGACTTACTCGCTAAGATTTACGCTTTCGCGAGCGTGAAACCCTGACGGGCTCTTGAACTTCAACCCGCAATCCAATGCGGTCGGTAATAGGGGCTTTGCCTTTATTATCCTTCTTAGGGGGATTGGTACGACCCCCGGTTTGAATTGTGATTTGGGGACCTTTCGATGGTCCCAATCGTTCCTTCACGGGTGCTTTATCTCGATCTACAGGTAGAGGACCGAGGTGACCTTTCAAAGGAACTCTGGATTTTATGAGATCCACGCTATTACCCGGCTCTGTCAGAGGTGCGGGGACAGGGGAAACGGGATCTGAATTTGAAGAAGGCCAGACGGTAACTTCGTCCACTTTTGCCTTAAGTGCTGGTTTTGCCTTTGGTACCCACACCTGTTTGTGTCTGGGCGGCTTCTTAACCGTCTCTTCTTTTTACATCTCTTCCACTTTCTGCAGAAGGGCTCGTGCATGCGCGAGCAATGCGCGGCGTTTCTTGATTCGCTCCTCGAGAGTAGAGCGAGTCTTCTTAACGCGGACCCATTCGTTCATCTCCACCTTAGAGGAGAGGTTGGCGGTTCGCCGTTGCTGTTCTTGGCGCTGCCTTGATTTTAGATCCTTATTATAGCGGATCCCGTCCATCGACTCCGAAGCTTTGGGCAATTGTCACACAAGGCGTTGACGCCGTCTTTGGCTTGCCCTCTTTGACAAAATTGGAGCGCCTTCATCAGTTATCTTCATGGCGGAGGAGGAGTCTAGATCTACAGCTTCGACCTCTTTGGACGCCGCAGGGACGTCGCGGGGTATGGGTGCAGCGGCGGCGAGGGGATCCTTCATCTTCAAGCCTGAAATCCCGCGAGTGTTTCTGGAAGAGGAGACCTTCCTACGCCTGCTTGGAGAGGTGGATCTGGGGGCAGAGGAAGAGAGGTACTCTTCAAACTTTTGTTGATCGAACTCATATTCGATCTCTTCATTCACCCGGATCTTGAATGTCGGTTGCGTCACGACAGCCTCGGCAACGAGGCTGTTGGCTCCCACTGTGGTCGCTAGTTTGTTTTCGATAAAAGCTACCTTCATTGCTGAATTCATTATAATATTAATCATTTACAAAGAATTCAAATTTTAACAAAAGAAAATGAAAGATTATAACTTTCTCAAAAATAATGCAAGATCCGTTCGTCGTTTCTTGCTTGCGTGGGTCTTTAGCCGGTGACGGCGACGTCGATATCCGTAGACTACCTGACAATCAGATCAGATCCAGAACTCCGTCGATTCACAAAGGAATCTAGAAGCAGAAGCACTTATCTCGGTAATGGCGAGATAATTGCTCTTCTTAGGATTATCGCAACGGGATAATCCTAAGGAACGGATACGGGTGATGCAGATCTGAAGAATCTCTATCTCTGGCATTGAAGAACTCGATCAATCTTCAGTTCGGTAGGGCTTCGCCAATTCTCCAAAATTCCAGATCTCTAAAAATAAAGGCCCTGGGGCTGTATTTATAGGCTCCAGGAAGTCCGGGCGGTTAAAACTGCATAACAGCGAAAAGGACAACTTTTTAGGGCTGCGGACACCCTTGGGTGTCTCAGCAAGAATGGAGACACCCTTGCTCGGGTGGAGAAACCCTTGGGTGTCTCAGCGAGAATGGAGACACCCTTGCTCGGGTGGAGACACCCTTGGGTGTCTTAGCGAGAATGGAGACGGTCCGTTTTGCGCGCTTGTCCATTTCCTCTGTAACTTCTTCATCTGAACTCGGATTTGAGTGATTCAAAGTGCATTGGAAAGCCGGCGAGGAGACCTATAAGCTCTGATGATGAGATCATTGTGGATTAAGCTAGGATAGGAGCATGGTTTCATCTTTTGTAAGTGACGCGGGACTCCCGATCAGTTCGTGTCTTCGTTATTCTGAAATTCCGTTACTTCACGTAGTTCGTCGATTCACTTCAAGCATTCATCGATGTCAATCAAGCTTCTGTGACTTGGATAGTAACGTTCCTCACCTCCTCTTAGCTTTGAGCTGCTCACGGAGACCTATAGGTAATTTTCGATGCCTACAGGAGGGTTATATAAATACAAACCTCTCATCAAAATTGAAACTAATAATCATGAAAACAAAAGAATTTGATAAAAAGAATTGTTTTCATGTTCAAAAGTTTAAAGTATAATTTTTTAAAACTAAAAAAAAGAAAAATAAAAACACTAAAATTCTAGGTTTAAAATCAAATTTGTTTTGGTACCCAAGTATTCTTAGTACCAAAAGGTTTAGGGACAAGACCCCTATCATTCAAGCTCAAAGCCCTAAGGTTATGAACCCATTTGAGTACATTTAGTGCACGGGTCCGGTCATAGCAATAATTATACAAATGACCCATTCGATTGCAATAAGTGCAATGAAGATGATGCATTTGGTTATGTTGACCATGTGGATGTGCACGAGGAACATATGCAAATAAAGATGGTCTTTTAAGATTATTTTACAAATAAGAAACATTTTGAAATAATGTTGGTCTACTTGAAATATTTTGTGATTTAGAAACTTTTAGCAAATCAAAACAAAACTTAGCTAAGTGACCAACTCTACCACAAAAATCACAATGATACACATTAGCATGCTTATGATGAACAATGGGTACATGTGTGTGTACATGTGATGAAGAGACTTGATGAGATGCACAAGGAGCATTGACATTTTTATATTTGTGTGCATCATAGCAAAATTTAGCTAAATGGCCTTAACGACCACAAATTAAGCATTTGTAAACTTTGCTATACAAGTGTGCATAGGATGTAGTTGATTTATAAGTTATAGCACTAGAATTAGCATACTTGTCCATAAGTTTCTTATGATTATCAATGCATGTGTTTAATGTTGAATCAAAATAAGATATGCGGTTTTTCACATGATTTAACTCATCATTATGCATACAAGCATTGGAAATAGAAGTAGATGAAACATGATCATTTCTAAATGAATTAAACTCATTTCTAATAGTTTCTACTTCTATCATGGCATCATTATTAGCATGAGTTAAGCTAGAAATGGATGAAGTCAATTTTTCATTTTCTAATTTTAACATATCATTAATTTCTTTAAGAGCAATATTTTCTTGAGAAATGATATCAAAATTGGAGGCTAGCTTCTCATGATTGGATTTTAAACTAACATGCTTGCTTTTGATATCAATAAAATTATTTTGTAATTTAGTGTAGGCATGCGATAATTTCTCATATGCACAAGCGAGTTCATCAACAGATAAATCATTATCGAAATCGGAATCGCTTACTACACAAGAATTATCCTCTTGTGGCCGTGTACATGATGCTCCACATGAACTTGAAGAAGAATCCTCTAAAGCTTGTCGGATTGCCTCCAAGTCTCCTTGATGTGCTTTAATAAATTTCTAAAGTTTGCAAGCACTATTAAAATGAACAAATTTATTAGAAAAGGATGAGTTAAAAGCATTAAGCAAAAATTCTAATAAAATCTTGTTCATTAAAAATATTTTCTTATCATGATTGTTCCACTTGGATTTCTCCAAAGTGGGTACAATATAAGCACAATCAATAACTTCCCATAAGTTAATATTTCTAGATTCAACAAATATTTTAAATTTTGAGCACCATTGAGCATAAGGGAAATTTCTAAATTTTAGAGCAATATTTGAATCATAGCCTAAACGAAATATATTTATATTCATGATATATATGTGAATATATGCAAGCAAGACAAATGCAATCATAACTAGATTAGCACAAATAATATAACTTGGATCTTTAACTCAAGGCGATTAGTCCTTAAATCAAAGAGCACCAAGCTCTGATACCAATTGTTGGACCCTAGAGGGGAGGTGATTAGGGTCTTATGCTAATCTAATCCGATTTAAATACCAATTAAAACTAATTATAAGTTATCCTAGCAAGTATGAAATACAACAAGATATTTGAGCTAGGATAAGCAATATGAACTAAGGGATATATCCTAGAAATGAGATATGCTATGAGATATATGCAAGGATATACAAATCACACAAGGGCAAGCAAACTAAACTAGATAGTGGACAATATAAAAATGAGTAATATACAAAGGCGATATAAGATATGATCATAAAAATAAGTACGCCAATGCAATCACAAACAAACAATATGATTACGGAGTTCGGTCTAACCACTTGACCTACGTCTCCGCTCCTCACCTTGAGGAGATCTCCCCTATCACAACCGGGTTTTTTACGATCACCCGAATAACATTTACACCACACAATACGATTTTCTAGTTTACTAAAAACTCTACAACTTACACACTCTTGCAATCCCACTCTACACCCTCTCAAGTGTTGAACTAGACGTGTCTCCCTCAAGTGCTTAGATACAACCTCTCCCTAGGTTCGTCAACCAACGCCACTCCTCTTGGGACGATCCCCGACTCTCGTCACACACTTCTCTCGGTATACAAGTGTATTACAAAGTGATCCTCACAATAAGCACAATACAAAGTGTTTGTTCTTTATAATGGATGAGAACGAATTATAAGCTCACTCTCTAAGTTACACAATCCCACAACCCAATTATGCTATGAATGTAAATACAATAAGCTCAATGGTTGTGTATGTGTAAACAAAGAGAAAATAAAATCAACTAAACTCAATATGAACACTAGCTTAATAAAATGATAATCAAACAATATAAAATATAAAGCTAGATTAAGTTTAGAAAACTCCTCCAATAAATGACAAGAGTGAGTGAGAGATGATTTGAAGCTCAAACACCAAGTGATGATCTCTTCTAGCTCTTGTGAAATTGATTTCACAAAACAATCTCTCAAATGCTTAAAAGATTTTTAAACAAACACTAAACAAAACTTTAAACCCTTGTTAAAACTTTGTTAAAACATTTCTCTAGAATAGTTAAACAATGAGAGCAATGGGGTATATATAGCCACCCAAAACCTCACCCAAAAACCCTAAAGGAAAAGACCAAAAAGCCCAAGAATCAAAAATCTGATTCTGTACAAATATAGTCGTTACAGTGTTATGGGTCGACTCGTTACTGTTCATGAGTCGACTCATAACTAGCCGTTACAGGCTAAAAACAACATATGGGTCGACTCATAAAATTCATGAGTCGACTCATCATGCATGGGTCGACTTATGAAGTCATAGGTCGACTCAGCAGAAACAAAACACATTTCCAGCATAGTATGTGAGTTGACTTATGACAGTCATGAGTCGACTCAACCTGATGGGTCGACTCATAATGTTATGAGTCGACTCGTCAGAAATAAAATAAAAACTACACAACAGTTTATGAGTCGACTCAACACTGTTCATGTATCGACTCAAGATATGCACACTGTCTGTTTTAAACAGAAATCTGATTTTCAGACATCTTTTAAAAATAGCAAATAAAATCAAAAAAATATAAAACTTTGGAAAATGATTGTAAACATGATAATAACCATGCTACAAAAACTGGTTTTCAAAAAGGAATTCCCAAATAAGAAATATCATTATTTTGCAAAATAGTCCAAAACATAAAAATGTGAACATATGAGTTTTGACATTTTAGCTTAACCATGTTTTGAAACAATACAAAATGATTTTGTAGACTTAATAAAATATGTATATAATGATTGTTAAGTCTATAAACTGAGAAAATAATATTTTCACAAATACAATAGAAATTGAAACATATGAGTATGTATATGAAAATATATTTATTTTATATCTAAGAAATTAAACCAAAACATATATGTATATATATATATAACTATATATATACAAAACCAAAACGTGTATGTGTGTATATTGATTGCGCTTAAAGTACTAACACACATAATATAAAACCTAAACTAAGTTACCCAAGCAATCTTGATCTTCAATAAGCTTGACTTGGTACACTTTGTGGATGGAGCTTGAACTTAGATCTTCAACTTTGAATTGCATAGGCTTCACCCACTATTCCGCCAACCTCCATTAGATACGATCGTGAAAGCTTAATTCCATCCATCCTCCAACATGTTGTTTGTCTACAATAAATAGAATTATACAAACACCAGACAAACAACATTAGAAGTAAAATGTTTGTTAAACATCATCAAAACAAGAAGGCCAACAACTAGTCATCCAGGCTGACTCTTCACAATGAGTAACTCCTAACTTAGCTAGGCTCAACCTTCAATTCAACCAGCTTGAGTATGCCATAAAAAAAGTTCATGCTAATCACAAACTAATTAAGCTCAGAACAAAGAACGACCTTACAACCCTTTTGATAAAACAAACCGCCATTTGAAGGATATAAATAAATTTTGATGAAAAATGATTATGATGATCTTTACATGGGAAACTCTCCTTGATGAGGAATGATACAAAGATGTTGTGCGCGACGAGTAAGAGTTTGAGGAGGCTCCGTGGAATCAAAATCTCTTCTTTAGCTCTCAAAAGCATAATCCTAAAATGCCACCTCTCTGTGTGTGTGTGTGTGTGTGTGTGTGTGTGTGTGTGTGTGTGTGTGTCTAAGTTATTCACTCACAATTAGGTCAGGAAAGAGATATTCCAAAAGTAATAGAGGTTGGAGATAATATAAAACGCAAATAGTTGCGATTGAATCCTAAAAATTGTATCAGCTGACTTTACCATTGATGGTGCCTATCAACCATAAATAGTATTGAGAGACCGTTGATGCTTGACATCGAATATAGTCATGTCTTTGGACTTTTGCACCGTGGATGGATCATAGTACCATCGATGGTCATCATTCACCATCAATGGTTAATAACCTACCATTGATGGTAATGATGTCGATATCAGCTTTTGAGCTGATTTTCCCATCGTTTCGCTACCTACGTGTTCTAGAACTTTATTTAACCTATAGTATTACATTTCAAACCAATGTCATAATCAAATGAGAGTTTGTTATTACTCAAATAATAGATATTGTGTGGACAAAGTCCTAACAATTTTTGCCCAAAATTTAAAGCAACATTAAAAAAAACTCAAAAGTTCAGACAAATGAATATATAAACACAACTATTAAGTATAACCAGTTACTTGAAAGCTATTAATTTCATCGCAAAGGCAAAGAAACCCTCATTTTAAGTCAAGACCCAGATTGGCATTTTGTGACAGATGATGAAATCATAACAAAAATCAAATCTTCAAACAAAATAAACAATATTAATTGATTCAAATCTTACCGTAGTCAGTAAGTTAATGATAGATTTGTTATGTCCAATCTATCCCTCAATTTAATTACTATTACTAATGATGAAGGCAATGTTGACGAAGGGTATTACTGTAATCGTATATTTTTATTTTTATTTTGGGTTCTCAGCATATTTACCCCATTAACGTGTATTTGCAAAAAAACTTCCCAAATGTTAGTATTTACAAAATTACCTCTCAAATTATTAATTTTGTGTAAAATATCTCTAAAATTAACTAATAATCAACTTGGTGCTCTAATTGACTATTTTGTTGATAATTTTTACATAGCGATTATAAACTAGCTTATCAATGTTGATGATTAATTGCTTTGAGGGTAATTTTTTTCAAAATTGATGATCTAAGGGTTAGCTTTGCGAAAACTAGAGTATGGAGTTGCAAATAACCATAGGGGTATATATGCAACTAACCCTTTTATTTTTTGCTAATTATTTGCCGTACAAAAAGATTGGGCTTTATTAAATGTCAGTGGGCGCTACAAATTTGGCTACCCAATAAGATAATACATAATGGGCCTTCATGAATAAGATCATTTGAATAAACCCACTAAATATTATTACGTGTACGCATTTTCTCAGTTTGAGTTTTCAAATAAAGTGGTTTTTAAAGTAAACCAATAAAGCAGTGTTTGCAGCGAAGGGAGAGTGATTGGAGTAGGGTAGCGGTGCGAGATGTTGAGGGAATTTTTGTTGGAGTTGTAACTTAAAACTTGGGTATGTAGAGGAAAGAGGAAAAAAACTTTAGTTTCATATTGGAAAAGAGATGGGAAGATAGGCTCTTTATAAGCCTTCACTTTCTCTTCTATGCCTAGAAGAAAATAAAGGTTATGCTCCACACCACACACGCGCGCGCCGACCGGGCCGGGTTTGGGTCGGGTGGCGCGCGCACACGACCTGCGGACACGAATGCAGCTCCGGATTAATGGTCCCTAAATCTGCTACATTTTTATTTTTATTTTTTGCTAATTGGAACTGTTTAAAACGTGATTAACATTTTATTTTCAAAACGTTTAACGGCCAGAATTAATTGGGGAGATTTTTGGACTTTAAAACTGAATTAAAATGTAAATAAAACGGTAATATTCATGAGAATTAAAACAGAATCAAAACTTTTCATGATTAGAATAGTATCATGATTAGAATAGTATCATGCTTATATTCCTAACAATCCAAGAATCTAATTGGTGCTGTTTAGAATAGTATCATGATTAGCATTCTGATTTTTATGATAATGATGTCTGCAATTCTTAAAAACGAATTGTTACACTGCATGATAATTCTGTTGAATGAATGTTTTATATATTTCTGTTACATAATAATAACAAAATTATTCATTCATCATCAGATTATGGCTACAAGTGAAATTATGTCTGCTAAACCAGAGAAGTTTGATGGGAACAATTTCCGTCGTTGGCAAAACCAAATGAGATTTTGGTTAACAACTGTAAATCTAATAACTGCCATAGAACCAAACAACCCATCTTCATCTAGACCAGTTACTAGACAATCTTACTCATCTTCCTCCATAGATTCCATTCAAATCCTAAGAACACCTCAAAAGATAGAGTATCATTGTCTATACAGAATCTTAGGAGCTTTATCTGATAGGTTATATGATATATATTATATTATCACTTAATTAAGACCAAAGATGAAGTCATAAACAAATTCAAAATATATAAAGCAGAAGTTAAAAATCAGTTGGATAGGAAAATTAAAATACTAAGATCAGATAGAGGTGGTGAATACACTTCTAATGAATTAAAACAATTCTGTGAAGAGAATGGAATTATTCATGAAATAACTGCTCCATATACACCTCAATCTAATGGAGTAGCTAAGAGAAAGAATAGAACACTAATGGACATGGTAAACTCAATGTTAATTAATTCTGGTGTGCCAGAAAATTTGTGGGGAGAAGCTCTCATGACTGCATGTCATATACTAAATAGAATTCCATTGAAGAAATTTGATAAAACCCCTTACACAATTTGGAAGAATAAAAACCCTAATTTGGATCACCTGAAAGTGTGGGGGTGCTTAGCAAAAGTTAAAATACCTGAGAATAAGAGAAAGAAGATTGGACCTAAAACTGTAGATGGAATTTTTATTGGCTATGCTTCTGATAGTAATACAAATAGATTTTTAATAATTAACTCTGACATTAATGAGATAGCCAACAACATCATAATTGAAGCTAGGGATGCACATTACTTTAAAAATATTTTTCCTTACAAGACCAGAGTAAACAACACAGACCCTAGTAATTCAGATCCTAGTTCTAACCAGGGTGAAACTAGTTCTAAATAAATTAGACCACTAGAAAGTCCAGAGGAGCCTAGGAGAAGTAAAAGAACTAGAATAGAAAAGGTTCATGAAGATTTCTATGCATTACTTGTAGAAGATTCACCAATTACATTTGAAGATGCAATGAAATCAGTAGATGCTCCATTTTTGAAGGAAGCTATAAACAATGAGATACAATCTATAGTTCAAAATCATACTTGGGAACTAACTGATCTTCCTTCAGGCTGTAAAACTATAGGATATAAATGGGTATTTAAGAAGAAACTCAGACCAGATAGAACAATAGATAAATATAAAGCCAGATTAGTAGCGAAAGGATATAACCAAAAGTCTGGTATTTATTATTTTGATGTCTATTCTCCAATAGCTAGGATTACCTACCATTAGAGTCCTCATAGCTCTAGCATCCATTCACAAATTAATAATACATCAAATGGATGTTAAAACTGCATTCTTAAATGGAGATTTAGATGAAGAAATCTACATGGATCAACCTGAGAGATTTATAGCTTCTGGACAAGAAAAGAAAGTATGCAAACTTATTAGATCACTATATGGTCTCAAACAAGCTCCAAAACAATGGCACATGAAATTTGATGATATTATACTATCTTATGGATTTGAAATTAATCAAACAGATGAGTGTGTATATCATAAAATAGACAATAACAATAAAATTATGATTTTATGTTTATATGTTGATGACATTCTTATTTTTGGTTCTGACATACAAATCATAAATGATATCAAACACTTTTTATCACAAAATTTTGACATGAAAGATTTAGGTCAAGCTGATTTAATTCTTAACACCAAAATCTTGAAGAATGAGAATGGATATGTGCTGTCACAATCACATTATATAAATAAAATTCTCAAGAACTTTTATGATCCAAACTGTAAACCTGTTTCTACTCCATATGATCCTAATGTACATCTAAAGAAAAATACAGGTTATCCTCAATTACAAAGAGAATATGCACAAATAATTAGAACATTAGGATTCCTAACAAACTACACAAAACCTGACATTACTTATGCAGTAAATAGACTTAGTAGATATACATAAAATCCTGATAAGAGTCATTGGGATGTTCTAGAAAGAGTTTTGAGATACCTAAAAGGAACTATGAATTATGGTTTACACTATAAAGGTTATCCATCTATACTAGAAGGCTATTCAGATGCAAATTAGATTAGTGACCCAGTAGATATAAAATCCACCACAGGATTTATGTTCCTTTTAGGAGGAGGAACTGTTTCATGGAAATCTACTAAACAAACTGTAATGGCTAGAAGTACAATGGAATCAGAAATGATAGCCATTGATACTAATAGTATAGAAGCTGAATGGTTGAAAGATTTACTAACTAAAATTCCACTAATGCAAAAACCATTACCAGCTATTTCTATTCATTGTGATTGCAGGTCAGCGATTGATAAATATCATCAAGAGAATGCAGATGTGAAAATGAATCGACACTTGAAAGTGCGACACAAATCCTTGAGATATAAGATGAAAAATCATATAATATCCTTAGACTTTGTAAGATCAGAGAAAAATCTTGCAGATCACTTAACTAAAGGCTTATCTAGGGCAGTGGTCCTAGAATCATCGAGGGGGATGGGGTTAAGCCCATAAAGAAAAATCACTACAGTGGCAACACAACCTCGCAGAGGTTCAATGGGTAGAAACAAACTGAATGAGTGATTAATTATGAGGAGCACTAAATTTATTTGCTCACATCCCTAGGGTGATCAGTGCTCATAAAAAGCAAGTGAAAGGTTGAGTCTAACTCTTAATGAATCCAAGACCCATGAGGTAGGATGCTTACTTGCTCGCATCCTTATTAGGATTCACCTATATGTGTGTAGTTGTGAGGTCACGACTATGGGATCAGGGCTGCTTCCTAGTAACACACATGAAAGATACCTGCGTAAGACTGATAATAACGCAACCCGCTTAGAATTCTTCAAAACTGTACTATGTGTGGTTTCTGTAGAAATCAGATAAATAGGACCGGTTCAAGGCGAAGTCCACCAAGCTCTCACGGATCTATATAATTGTCACTAAGTGAAGGTTCAAACCGAAAGGTACCTCCACCTATTACATAGTATAAGGGAACCAGCAATCTTATTTATTTTTTTTTATTCTACTTTTATTTCTGAATTATTTTAAGTTTTAAGTTATGTGGGGGGTTGTTGGAGTTGTAACGTAAAACTTGGGTTTGTAGAGGAAAAGAGGAAAACTTTAGTCCCACATTGAAAAAGAGATGGGAAGATAGGCTCTTTATAAGCCTTCCCTTTCTCTTCTATACCTAAAAGAAAATAAAGGTTATGCTCCACACCACACACGCGCGCGCCGACCGGGCCGGGCTCGGGCTCGGGTCGGGTCGGGTGGCACGCGCACACGACCTACGGACACGAATGCAGCTCCGGATTAATAAGCCCTTAATCTGCTACATTTTTATTTTTATTTTTATTTTTTGTTAATTGGAACAGTTTAAAACGTGATTAACATTTCATTTTCAAAACGTTTAACAGCCAGAATTAATTGGGGAGATTTATGGACTTTAAAACTGAATTAAAACGTAAATGAAACGGTAATATTCATGAGAATTAAAACAGAATCAAAACGGAAAAGTGTTTTTATGAGGATTTAATTAGGTAATTAAAAAACGTTCATTCATAACCTCTATATAAACAGCAAGCTACGAGGGCAGAATACACAGTGTGAAAAACACAAAACTTCTTCTTCTCTGCTCTATACTTGCTATTATATTCTGATGGTTCCCTGAAAGTCTAGAAGAGTTCGCAAAGCCTTCTTGAAGCTCGTGCCGACGAGAAGGAGGTCTCCTGACCGAGGGTCCTTGTATCTCCGAGAACTTTTGCCGCGTAGCCCTGTACGAGAGGGGGCAATTAGATTCTTGGGACAGTGCCTTGCACGCCTCGACTATCAGGCCGTATTTCTAACCCTCATTTCTTTTCGTTTGAATTATTTCTTACATCTGTGTTACAATATTATCTGAAAATTATTAACTGTATTTCATGCTAATTATTGTCTAAACAGCTTATATTCCTAACAATTTTCTATGCAGGATTATCAAAATTAGTTCATGTGTATGGGAACGTTGAGTAGGCAAAGTTTCAGCTAATGACAGGCACTGCATGGTTCATATGCACCATAAAATTTAGAAGGATTGAATTTGAAAGTGACACCGAGCGAGTTGTTAGAACTATTCGGAATTGTTCGATGATGTTATCATCTTTAGGTCACATGATTGAGGACATGTGAATAGAACTATTCGGAATGATTCCATGATGTTATCATCTTTAGGTCATATGATTGAGGACATGCCAAGGTTGTATATCTTGTTCAATTTTTGGGATGTTCGAGCTGTTCATCATACTGAAAATGGTGTTGCACACATCTTGGCATGGTAGGCTATAAATTTTAAGAGCTTCCAAGTCTGGTTCAAAGGCCCTCCAGATTTTATTGTAAAAAGTTTTATCGGAGGAAAAGGAGGAGGAATGTTTGCTTTAGTTGTGTTGGCTATAGACAAGTAAGGGGAAGAGTGAACTTTTTTCCCGTTTCCATGGTATCTTATAATAGAAGAAATGTCACATATGCCTTAAAAAATGTCCCAATGATGCTTTGAAATTGTTTCGGCAAAGCTATTCTTTGGCCATTAAAAAAAAGGTAAATCAGTAGGTCTTAAGCGCCTTCAATGGTTGACCTAGATTTGGAGGTAGAAAGAACAGCGGTCAAAAAATTAGATTAGATTAGGATTGATCCATAATTCAATCGGAACCCGCAAAACCCGACACAAGTCGGATAATTACAAATATATAACAAAGAAAAAGTAAGAAACTATGATTAGTTTCATACTACTTCAAGTGTTTATCAAAAAATGAACTCACATTAGGTCCGTGCGCATTGATACAAACTTACAAATGTATCTAGTTTCTAATAGTGACTAACTGAACTTTGCTTCGTGCTTTGTTGCAAAAAATTCAGTAAATTCCAACTTTTACATTATCTCTTTTGAAGCATTGATAATGAATGGTTATGGTTTTTTCTCATATTGCTACAAAGTAACTGTTTCATCTTGATTTTTCTATTCTTTGTAGCTACTTTTTTGCCCTTTCTAACAAACTCATTTATAATCCATGTAACCGTATTTTCATTATCAATTCAAGCTACAACTTTCGGCTATTTTTTACACGAGGTGCAAAATCTCAGCCTACAGTTAATTGTACATGGAGTTACCAAAGCTCGCGTTGAGTAGACCCCTGTGGTCGACATGCTCGCCGTCCTTCAGCCTCAACAATTCAAACTATCTTAAATTAGGCTTAAAAAGGTGAAAAGATCATACAAATACCATAAAAATTTTCCCCCAGTTCACACGCATGCTTACATATTGCAACCACAAATTACGTAGTTGGGACCATTTGGACCAAACTACAAAACTCAGCTCAGAGAAATGATTCTCCTTCAACTGCATCGTGTGGCTCAATTAATATCCTTGAAGATAAAGGACATAAGCAATCAATCATAGCACTACATCAATGGACCATCAATACACTATCGTGAATTTGACATGCGACATCAAGAACATAACATGCGTCACATGATTAGCGAAATAAATAAAAATAATAGCTTCCTAAATTGAAGATTCAAACCTGGGTTAACTTTAGACAACTCCCCACAGCTATTTTATTTCATTGAAATCCCCTCAAGTTGTTGGGGGTCGATCGAGAAGCACAATCAGATCGTGTACGACAAAATAAGCAATCTCCAAGCCTAAGCGCACGACCCAAGAATAAGTGAGTTCAATAGATCAAACCTCGAAAGTGAAGAAGAAAATTACAATTACAAACACAAGCAATTTTAACAAGGGAAAAATCCTAACGGGAAAAAAAAAAACCTCGAGTGGTACGCGACCACCAAAAAGATCCACTGTGATGAAAAGATCACAACCCTAGTTCTCTTCTACCCTCTATAATCACGGACAAAATAGTAACCCTCACCCTTTCAAGAAACCAAAAATAATTATAAAAGATGGAACAAGATTACCTGTGGAGGACCAATGAAAGCACTGCGAAGAGCCGCCCTCAGCAGCCTTCTTTCTCCCCTCTTCTCTTCTTTTCTCTCCTTTCTCTACGGTTATAAAATTACTGCCCAAATGGTTTGACCGGGCTACACTGCGTAGACTATTGCACTTCGCAGCCGCATCCGAAGTCTCTGTCGACCAGTGGTGAATCCACGATTTTTACCGAGGGAGAAGGTCAAAATACAACTAGCTAGCGTACGTACATTACGTTCATAACAAAAATGATAAAAATGATAGTTATTAATAAAGTTATATAAATGAAAGTATGATAAAGAAACAGAAGCTTTTCCAAACACAGTATACAATTAAAATTTTTGAATAATTTCCTTATTTGAAAATTTGAATCTTGTTTATTTTAGATCTAGTTTTTGCGATAATGCTATAAAAAGGAGATCAACTGTCTAGTATGCAGGAATCATACCAGACATTTATCTCTGAGATTAAAGACACGATCATATAGAACAATTATAACGCCACCATGTTTTATGTATTAAAATGCTGGACAATTATAAACTCTTTGAGTAAAAAATGAGTGTAATAAAAATATGAATGTTACAAAGCCATGTGGATATATATTACAAACATGATAAAAACGAGCCCATTAATTCGTAGAATAGGGCCGCTTCCATTTATATATGAAACGGAAGAGAATCAATTTGTGAACAGCCCACGGCCCCGCGCGAGACGGCACACGTGCGAGACACGTCTCTGACTTGAGACCGCACGCGGTTTTTTTAAGGTCTAGTTCGGATTTCCAGTTTGGTATAAATAGGAGTCTTCTTCTAGGGTTTTTTTGAGATGAGAAGAAAACAAGGGTTTCTTTGGCGGCTAGAAAAGAGAGATCTTAATAAGAGGGCTTTGGAGAGATTTTACAAAAGAGAGGTCGATTTTTTGGGTAAAAAATTAAATCTTCTTCTATTGAGACAAGCTTGTGGATTGTACAAGTCGTCTGTGTTTTCCTCATAGTGGAATCTCTCATTCTCATTCTCCCGTGGACGTAGGCAAGTTTGCCGAACCACGTAAATCTCATGTCTTTACTGTTTTCTTAGAGTTGGCTATTACTTGTAGGTTCTCTCGACAAGTCAGTCCTAAAACTGATGAGAGGAAGAGTGTATATTTTACTTTGTTAAGATATTTTACTTTCTGTTCTTGTTTTCTTAGTGAAACGGGAATATAGAGGTTGACTTGAGCTTTTGTGACAATAAAAGCCAGGGCTTTCTCTCGGGTGATATTGTTTCCGCAGTGTGAGGACGTAACTCTGCGCCCAACAATTAGTATCAGAGAAATTCGTTAGAGAGAAGGGATTATTAATCAAGCGGAGGATGGCGTCAACTAGAAAGACGGTTAAAGTTGGAAAGTACGAGATTAAAAAGTTCAATGGGAAGAACGATTTTTCCTATTGGAGAATGCAGATGAAGAATTCGTTGATTTCGTAGAAATTACACAAGGCTTTGGCTAGAAAGGAGAAGAAGTACAAGGATATGTCTAATGAGGATTGGGAGGAGCTAGATCTGGAAGCACGGGCGTCGATTATCCTATGTCTTGAGAGGGATGTAGCTTTCTTGATAGATGGAGAGGAAACGGCTATGAGCGTGTGGTCGAAGTTAGAGAGCATCTTCATGACGAAGAGTCTAAAAAACCTGGTTTATTTAAAATCTAAATTGTATACTTGCAAGATGGAGGAGGGCTCATCAATACGGGAATACATCAACAAGTTCGATAGGATAATATCGGATCTGAATGACATCGATATGACTATAGAAGACGAGGATCAGACTCTTCTACTACTTCTATCTCTACCAAAATATTATGAGAACCTGGTGCAAACATGATGCTTGTGGGAGACAATTTGACGATGGATGAGACTAGAACGGCGCTTCTAGCGGATGACCTTCGGAAGGTTGTAACTAGTCATATGACTACTGGTGGTAACAAAGAGCAGACATAGGGATTATTTGCTAGAGGAAGGGGCAATGAGTGAGGAAAAGATAAGGGAGGAATGTCTAGATCTAAATCAAAACCTCTTGCGGGAAGAGCGTGTTTCAAATGCGATGAAGTTGGGCATTTTAAGGTCGACTGTCCAAATAAGAGAGTAGGTAGGAAGAAGAAGAACAACAAGAGTGAGAGGAGAGAAGGAAAGGAAGAAGCGAGCTATGTTTCAGAGGAATGGAGTGAGAAGGAATGCTATATCATCACGGGCGACGAGGATATCTTCGGAAAGTGGATTCTTGATTCAGGTTGCTCTTACCACATGTACCCAAATAGAAAGTGGTTTACTACCTACAGAAGTATTAATGGTGGAACCGTATTGATAGAAAACAACCATACTTATAAAACGGTGGGGCTAGGTAATATCAAGATCAAGATGTATGATGAAGTGGTCTGAACCTTGATGGATGTGAGGCACGTTCCCGACTTGCGGAAGAATCTTATCTCAGTTGGTGCATTGGACTCCGATGGTTGCAGGATTATTATAGAGAACGGAGTGAAGAAGGTTGTTCGGGGTTGTTGGCCTTCTTGTTTTGATGATGTTTAACAAACAATTTACCACTAATGTTGTTTGTCTAGTATTTATGTTTTCTTATTTATTATAGACAAATAACGTAGTTGGAGGATGGATGGAATAGAGCTTCAACGATCATATCTAATGGAGGTTGGCGGAATAGTGGAGTGAAGCCTTACAATTCAAAGTTAAAGATCAAGTTCAAGCTTCATCCGCATGTGTACCAAGTTGAGCTACAATAAAGATCAAGATCAAGCTTGGGTAATCTAGTTTAGATTTTATATTATGCGTGTTAAGTACCTTAAGCTCAATATCATATACACACACGTATTTGGTTTCTATGTATATATATAGTTACATATATACATGCATGGTTTTGAGTTTTCATGCTTTGGACACACTTGTAAAATACATGAGTTTTCACAAATAGAAATTCAATTTGAGAAATTCTTTTTCTAACATGTTTGTTTTCATGTTTACAAATATTTTGCAAAGTTTCATCAAGTTTGGAATTGATTTGTTATGTTTAATGGAATTTACAAAATCATGTTTTTATTCGTGCACATGTTCGTGCATGTTTTACAAAACAGATGAGTTTTCATAAATTGGAAGTGATATTCAAGAAATTATTTCTTTGACATGTTTATCTACATGTTTATAAACTTTTCTCAAAATTTTACTATTTTTGGAGTTGATTTACTGTGCCCAATTGATTTTACAAAATCATGTATGTCAGCAGATTTTCAGAAACTGTATATCTGTGTTAAATCATTTATTCCTCTCAACTTGGAAATTATTTTTCAGAAATTCTTTCTCTAACATATTCATATATATGTCTAAAACATTCCTTCAAAATTTCATAATTTTTAGAGTTGATTTACTATTTTTAATTGATTTTACAGAGCTGGATATATAGTGCTACAGTACCAGCGGTCAATCGTGCGACAGTGCGGTCGACCGACGAACTCTCTGGAAAACTCCTCCGTTTCTGACCTTATTCGCGGTCGACCGTGATTTTCCTCAGTCGACCGCCATAGTTCCAACGGCTATTTTTAGAACCGTTGCAGAGTATTTTTTTGGTCTTTTTCTTAGCTTTCTCTTACCTTTGGTGTTTTATATAAATACCCCCTTACCTCAGTTTTTACAAAATTAAGAGAATGTTTTTTAAATAGTTTAACAAGGGTTTAAACTTATTTAGTGTTTGTTTAAGTTTGTTTTAAGAAGCTGTTAAGCATTTGAGTTTTTCGGTTTTGTGAATCAATTCCACAAGAGCTTGAGGAGATTATCTATTGAAGTTTGAGCTTCCAACTATCCTCCCTCCATCTCTTGTTATCAATTAAGAAGTTTTCTAAACTCAAACTCTAGCTTTACATTTATATACTTGTTTGATTATCATTGTTCTTAAGCTAGATTTTATATTTGAGTTTAGTTGATTTGATTTTATTTACTCATTGTTACACACACCCACTTGAGCTTATTGTATTTGCATACATAGTATATTAGGGTTGTGAGAGATTATAATATTAAGTTGTGCTTAATTGAGTTCTCATCTATTATAGAGAACAAGTTTATATTTGTTACATTGTGAGTGGTGTAAGGTTTTCGGTGAGCTAGAAAAGCGAGTGTGTTGTGAAGTTTTCGGTGAACTAGAAAACCGATTGTGAGGAGTGACGTTAATCTGTGAGCGTTGAAAACCGACATTGTGAGGTGTAAACGTTATTCGGGTGAGCGTTAAAAACCCGGTTGTGATAATGGATTTCTCCCCGGGAGTGGGGAGCGGAGACGTAGGACGGAAGGTCCGAACTCCATGATCATATTGCTTGTTTGAGTTTGTCTTTGGCATATTTGTTTTTACATTTATCTTATATCGCCAATTGTGCATTGCTCATTTATTTCATCCACTATCTTTTTTAGATTATTTACCCTTGTGTTGTTTATATATCCTTGCATATATTTCTATCATATAGGATATATCTCATTGTTCATATTGCTTATCCTAGCTTATATTCTTGTTGTATTTCATACTTGCTAGGATAACTTATTAATTAATTTTAATTAGCATAAAATCGGATAGATTAGTATAAGACCCTAATCACCCCCCCCCTCTAGGGTCTAATAATTGGTATCAGAGCTTGGTGCTCTTTGATTTAAGGTCTAATCGCCTTGAGTTAAAGATCAAAGTTATCTCTTTGTGCTAATCTTGTTTTGATTACATTTGTATCTTGCTTGCATATTTTCACAAATCATGGATATGAATGATGCATCTTGTTTAGGCTATGATTCTAATATTGCTCCTAAATTCAATGTTTTCCCCTATGCTCAATGGTGTTTTAGATTCAAAATATTTGTTCAATCTAAAAATATCGATTTATGGGAAATCATTGATTGTGCTTATATTGTGCCCACGTTGGAGAAATCCAAGTGGAGCAAACATGATAAAAAGATGTTTATTATGAATAAGCTTATATTATAATTTTTATTAAATACATTTGATTCATTTATGTCTAACAAGCTTGATTCTTTTAATAGTGCTTACACCTTATGGACATTTATTGAAGCACATCAAGGGGACTTGGAGGCGATCCGACAAGCTTTGGAGGATCCCGCTTCAAGTTCAAAAGGAGCTTCATGCACACGAGCACTAGGGGATAGCCATAGTGAGGTTTGCGAGTTCGAATCTATTAATGATTTACCTAATGATGAACTTGCTTGTGCTTGTGATAAATTATTGCATGCCTACAAGAAATTGTAAAATGATTTCATTAATTTACAAAACAAGCATGTAATTTTAAAATCCGATCATGAGTCTTTAACTTCTAAGTTTGATACTATTTCTAATGAAAATATGATCCTTAAAGAAAACAATGAAAAATTAAAATTGGACCATGATTCTTTGCTTTCAAACTTTGCCAAGTTAACTCATGATAGAAATAATGTCATATTAGAAGTAGAGAACATACAAAATGATACTGCTTCCTTTATAAATAACTATTTATGTTCTACTTCTAAAAATGCATATGTGCCTAAAAATGAAGACTTGAATCTTATGAAAAAATGCATTTCATCTTTAGATTCAACTTTGAAAACATGCATCAATAATCATAAGAAGCTTATGGATATGTATGCCAAGTCTAAGTCATCATTTACTCATCATGCACACATATATAGCAAAGTTTATAAGTGTTCAATTTGCGGCCGTAAAGGCCATCTAGCTAATTTTTGCTATGATGCACAAAAACATAAGAATATTAATCCTTCTTGTGCATCTCATGTAGCTTCTTCATCACATACACATGCATATGCTTATCATGTACATCATAAACATGCAAATGTGTTTAAATGTGATCTTTGTGGGCGTTTTGGCCATTTGGCAAAATTTTTCTATGATTTGAAAAAGACTTCACCTTTGCCAAATGATTTTATTAAGCCACAAAAGTTTAAATTTGATGTTTGTGGTAGGTTTGAACATCTTGCTAAATTTTGTTTTGATATGTAAAAAACTTCTAAGTTGCAATATGTTCCAAATAGACCATTGTTTAAGAATGTTTCTCATTTGCAAAATAATTTTAAAAGACAATCTTTATTTGCAAATGTTTCTCGTGCACGAGCTAATGGTCCACAAAAACAAATGGATCTCTTTCATTGCACGTATTGTAATCGGAAGGATCATTTGAGCGATTATTGCTTTGACCGTGTTAGTGCACCACATATGCCTAAGAGGGTTCATAATCGTAGGGATTTGAGCTTAAATGATAGGGATCATGTCCCTAAATCTTTTGGTACCAAGAGTTCTTGGGTACCAAAACAAATTTAATTTTTTAAACCAAGAATTTTAGTATTTTTTTTCTTTTTCTTGGTTTTGAAAAACATGTTCTAAACCTTCTACATGAAAATAATTTTTAAATTGATCAAATCTTTTGTTTTCATGATTATTTGTTTCGATTTTAATGAGAGGACTACGTTTATATAACCCTCCGGATTTATTTGGTGTTTATTCCTAAATCTTGTTTACCGGATGCAAAAATGTTTATGTGGGTTGATACTAGCTCAATAGCAAGATATAATTGCCTCTCTTGATTTTTGAAAATCAATGATGATTTGATTTTATGTTCTTATATGATTTACTTGTGATTTATGACTACATTTGATTGATTTGTTTTCATTTAAAAACATTTTGCATGATTTTCATGTTCCTTCTTTTTTTATTTCATAAATCTACTATTATACATGTTCTTATATTCTTTGATATGAGACACTAGTTTTCATATTGATATATTCATATGTGTTCTCATTATCTTTTTCGTATGTGAGGAGTGTTTTAGCATATTTTCATTTATGCTTGCTCACATATTTGCCATGATCTTTATTGCATATACTCTATATGGCATTTTGATAGGGGGAGCAATCCCTATATATTTCTATGTGTTATACTCACCCATGCATATTGATAGAGGGAGCTTTCGCTCTCTTCATTCTTTTGTCCCCCTTTTTGATGTTGTCAAAGGGGGAGAAATATTATGAGTATATTCTTTCTTATTTATATGCATGTGAATTATAAATTATATATTCATTTCCTTTCATGCATATATCCTTTTTGTAAATTGTTTGTCATCATCAAAAAGGAGGAGATTGTTGGCCTTCTTGTTTTGATGATATTTAACAAACAATTTACCACTAATGTTGTTTGTATAGTATTTGTGTTTTCTTATTTATTATAGACAAACAACATAGTTAGAGGATGGATGGAATAGAGCTTCAACGATCATATCCAATGGAGGTTGGCGGAATAGTGGAGTGAAGCCTTGCAATTCAAAGTTAAAGATCAAGTTCAAGCTTCATCTGCATGTGTACCAAGTTGAGCTACAATGAAGATCAAGATCAAGCTTGGGTAATCTAGTTTAGATTTTATATGATGTGTGTTAAGTACCTTAAGCTCAATATCATATACACACACGTATTTAGTTTCTATGTATATATATAGTTATATATATACATGCATGGTTTTAAGTTTTCATGCTTTGGACACACTTACAAAATACATGAGTTTTCACAAATGGAAATTAAATTTGAGAAATTCTTTTTCTAACATATTTGTTTTCATGTTTACAAACATTTTACAAAGTTTTATCAAGTTTGGAATTGATTTGTTATGTTTAATGGAATTTACAAAATCATGTTTTTGTTCGTGCACATGTTCGTGCATGTTTTACAAAATAGATAAGTTTTCATAAATGAGAAGTGATATTCAAGAAATTCTTTCTTTAACATGTTTATCTACATGTTTCGAAACTTCCCTCAAAATTTTACTATTTTTGGAGTTGATTTACTATGCCCAATTGATTTTACAAAATCATGTATGTCAGCAGATTTTCAGAAACTGTATATCTGTGTTCAAACATTTATTTCTCTCAACTGGGAAATGTTTTTTAGAAATTATTTCTCTAAAATGTTCTCATATATGTCTAGAACCTTCCCTCAAAATTTCAAAATTTTTATAGTTGATTTACTATTTTTAATTGATTTACAGAGCTGGATATATAGTGCTACGATACCAGCGGTCGACCGCGCTACAGTGCGGTCGACCGCGCTACTCTCTGGAAAACTCCTCCCTTTCTAACCTTGTTCACGGTCGACCGTGATTTTCCTCGGTCGACCGCCGTAGTTCCAACGCCTATTTTTAGAGCCGTTGCAGAGTGTTTTTTTGGTCTTTTTCTTGGCTTTCTCTTACCTTTGGGGTTTCATATAAATACCCCCTCACCTCAGTTTTTACAAAATCTAAGAGAATGTTTTTTAAATAGTTTAACAAGGGTTTAAACTTGTTTAGTGTTTGTTTAAGTTTGTTTTAAGAAGCTGTTAAGCATTTGAGTGTTTCGGTTTTGTGAATCAATTCCACAAGAGCTTGAGGAGATTATCTATTGAAGTTTGAGCTTCCAACTATCCTCCCTCCATCTCTTGTTATCAATTGAGAAGTTTTCTAAACTCAAACTCTAGCTTTACATTTATATACTTGTTTGATTATCATTGTTCTTAAGCTAGATTTTATATTTGAGTTTAGTTGATTTGATTTTATTTACTCATTGTTACACACACCCACTTGAGCTTATTGTATTTGCATACATAGTATATTAGGGTTGTGAGAGATTGTAACATTGAGTTGTGCTTAATTGAGTTCTCATCTATTGTAGAGAACAAATTTATATTTGTTACATTGTGAGTAGTGTAAGGTTTTTGTTGAGCTAGAAAACCGAGTGTGTTGTGATGTTTTCGGTGAACTAGAAAACCGATTGTGAGGAGTGACGTTGATCGGTGAGCGTTGAAAACCGATATTGTGAGGTGTAAACGTTATTTGGGTGAGCGTAGAAAACCCGGTTGTGATAGTGGATTTCTCCCCAGGAGTGGGGAGCGGAGACGTAGGACGGAAGGTCCGAACTCCGTGATCATATTCCTTGTTTGAGTTTGTCTTTGGCGTATTTGTTTTTGCATTTATCTTATATCGCCAGTTGTGCATTGCTCATTTATTTCATCAACTATCTTGTTTAGATTATTTACCCTTGTGTTGTTTATATATCCTTACATATATTTCTATCATATAGGATATATCTCATTGTTCATATTACTTATCCTAACTTATATTCTTGTTGTATTTCATACTTGCTAGGATAACTTATTAATTAATTTTAATTGGCATAAAATCGGATTAGATTAGCATAAGACCCTAATCACCCCCCTCTAGGGTCTAACAATTGTTCCCTTGTAGTGATTAAGTGTTTTTGTCACGGTAATGTATATATTCTCTTAGGTATAACGGTGACGGGAGATACAATGGTTGGAACTGAAGAAAGTGGTGGAGACTCATATGAGCACACACGGTTATGGCATAGGCGGCTTAGGAAAATGTCAAAGAAGGGCCTAGTTCTGCTTGGTAAGGAGGGTTTGCTAAAAAATCTGAAGAAACATTACATGAATTTTTGCGATAATTGTGTATACGGAAAGGCGCACAGGGTCCAGTTTATGACAAACAAGTCTAAGAGCAGGAGGATACTAGATTATGTGCACATGGATGTTTGGGGTTCAGCTCAAACAACTTCCAAAGGGGGTTCCAGATATTTCGTCTTGTTCATAGATGATTATTCGAGGTATATTTGGATTTATTTTTTAAAGAATAAGAATGAGGTGTTCGAAACATTCAAGAAGTGGATGGCAATAGTTAAGAACAAGACAGGGAAGAAATTAAAAATACTGAGATCTGACAATGGTACAAAATACACAGATGGTGCCTTCAAGGAGTTCTGTGATCATGAGGGCATTGTTCGACACTGGACAATCCGGTCAACACCACAGCAGAATGGGGTCGTGGAGAGACTGAACAAAACATTAAGAGAAAAACAATGAGTATGCAATCTTATGCTGGATTGGGCAAGGAATGGTGGGCATAAGTGGTGGCTACAGCTTGGTATATTATGAACCATTCTCCATATTCTATATTGGATGGTGATACACCCTATATGGTATGGTCAGGGGAGCATGTAGATTATGAGAGGCTCTGGATTTTTGGGTGTACCGCCTATTATCACGTCAACGAGGGAAAGCTTGACGCGAGGGCCAAAGGCTATATTCTTAGGATATGAAAAGGGTGTAAAAGGCTACCATCTTGGTGTACAGAAGATTCAAAGTTCGTGATTAGCAGGGATGTTACATTTGATGAGAAATTAATGATTGCCAAGGCACTCAAGGATGATGATGTTGGGACTGTTGGGACTTCAAAGTCTCAGGTTATTGAGATAGAACCTAAAGACCAATAAGGTTCTAGTCATGTTCAAGTGGGAAATAAGGTAGATGATAAGCTTGAACAGGAGGAGGTTCATGTAGGCGTCTAAAAATGCCTATAGGTATCCACACACAGCTCGAGACAGAGAGAAGGTAATGAACGATGTTATCTAAATCAAAGAGAATTATCTGACACCGACAAGCGAATCAACGAACTGTTGATGATGTGGCCCGCACGCCCACCGGCCACAAAATCGGTGAATCAAATGTCTAGCGTGCTCACCGGCCACCATCCAATGGTCCGCACGCCCATCGGCCACCAAATTGGTGAACCGACTGGCCCGTGCACTCACCGGCCACCTCCAAGTGGTTCGTGCACTTGTCAACCTACTCCAAGTTTCCCGCATGCTCATCGGCCACCAAAACAGCGTAAAAGTCAACTAAACGATGAAATACACATAACGACGAAACAAATTAAAATCTGGAAGACTGAGAAAGCCGCTGGCGATCGAGTCATATCGAAACGGTTTGACCAAACTATTGGTTCGGCCCATAGCCAGGTCACCAAGGTTGGCTTGGCGGTCGAGCCACCAAATGGTGGCTCGGTCAAGACCGAGCCATCAATTGGTGGCTCGGCCATGGCCGAGCCACCAAATCTGACCGAACCGTCACCAGTGGGCCACCATTTGGTGGCTCGGCTATGACCGAGCCACCATTTGGTGGCTCGGCTAAGGCCACGCCACTGGTGACGGTTCGGTCAGATTTGATCTAAAATATTATTTTTCAGTTTTTCTTAGGATTTGTTTGTTCCTGAGCATCCTAACTGATCTGATACTATGGTTATTTAGTTATTAACTGAAGATAATGAGGAATCCCTCGTTTTGATAAAGAAAACCATCAACCGAAGCCTATAAATACGAGCTCGGGTACTCATTTCTCGGGGGTTGGAAATCAAGAGGATGAAGTGCTGTCTAATTGAAGAGTGGAGTCATGAATTTACAGCAAGGGTTAGCAGATCTTGGCGATCTCCTGTGCATAAAGAGTGGAGTTCGAGAGATCTGAGACGCGTCCCCTATTCCTCCGGATTTAAGCTTAGTCTTAAATCTCGAGAAGAGCCGTGATCTCGCTTGGTCGAGATCATCGCTACAGCGATTACTTCCTTCGTGAAGTGAGAGCTTTGATCATTTGTCTATCAACCGGATCTGATCCGCGACGGTCCACGGATATTAACGTCCCCGGCACAGGCAAAGTTCCTACGCAAGCAACGGGTAATAAACGTCCGTTGCGCTGTTTGACAAGAATCATATCTCTTGTATTTTTGACCCAAACTATTAAAGTTGTAATAGATTCAATCACAATGAAAACAGCGATTTTTGACCCAAACAAGCTGGCGACCACAGTGAGAGCCAACAGCTTTGCTGCCGAAGCTGTCGTGTCGTTACCACGGATCCGGATCCCGGTTGACGAAGAGGTCGAGTACGAACTCGACCAACTGAAGTTCGAGGAGTATCCATCGTCCTCCTCCTCCAGATTCTTCGTCCCTCGCAGACGCAGAAAGATCAACATCCCCATTGCTGTAGCAGTTGGACCTCGCAACGCACTTCCGGTCTCCAACGAAGTCGGACTTATAGATCTGAATTCCTCCACAATCAAGGAGTTGAATACCGAAGACGCACCAACTTTATCGAAAAGAGCTCACCAAAGGCAGCGCCAATGCCAACGCCTTGCGCATCAATTCACCAAGGCTTTGGAGCCTGTTGACAGGATCTGCTATGAAGCGGATCTAAAACACAGAAGGCATCGAGTGCCCTAGCAGCAAATGAATGGCCTCTTCTCCAAACCAACAGCGAATGAGTGGATCCAAGTCAAACGGACCCGCTTAACCCTCGAGGAATGCATTCAGAAGCGTCGCATCTTGATTGCGCACGCACGAATTCTCGTGCGAGACGCGCAGAAGCTGAAGCAAAAAGAGGTGATCAAGAAGCCACCAAAGCTACGCCAAGTGGAAGCCAAAGTCCGAAACGACGCTAAAAAAGAGTCGAACAGCACCCAAAACTCGCAAACCAGAACTAGCTGGCTCGGCCAAGGCCGAGCCGCCAAATGGTGGCTCGGCCAAAACTGAGCCACTATTTGGTGGTTTGCCCCTGAATCAATCCGGTTCGGTTCGCCTTGTATTCGGTTCACCTCTCGCGGACTATTTTGAGTTTTCGATGGCCCCTATTCCTGTCCCAATGGATCCCGCACTTTCGATGGAGCCCCACGGTAGTGTGGACTTGTCCCGTTTCGAGATGAGGATGGCGGATCGCCTGGGTCCTTTGCACGAGGATCGAGGCAATGTTCTGATCAAAGAACGCTTAGGTCTAGAGACTGAACCCCGAACAACCACTCGAGCTGAGGGTCGCACATACTCTCGCAATAAGATAGAACCTTCCTATAATGGGAAAACCCCTGCACTTGACCGTCTCGGATAGCGAATTGAAGTCCAAGAGCCCGTCAAGAGTTCGCGCTCCCAAAAGGGTAGCTCCAAACGTGTGACTCTTAAGAACGCAAATAAAGCAGCAAGTTTTCAGAAGGAAACTTGTTGGTCAAACAATGGCGTTATACCTGAGGAGTCGTACCAACACACGATAGGTTGCTCCGATCATCTGACCGATGAGTTGTACTATCAGGCTGGGGGTACGAACAAGTCTCGGAAGAGAAGTACCCAAGGAATAGAATTTTACTGCCCGTACGCCAAACTAGTCAGGGCAGTATTATCAGCATGTAGCTACCCCAAGACTGCTCCTTAGAGGGTCTCGGTATTCGAGAGGATCTCCAATGGAATGGCTAAGTCCAAGCCAAAACGCTTCCATAAAAAACGATTGGTCGATCAAGATGACAAACTTCTAAAAGTCACGATTAACATGGCTGATAAAGGAAAATCGACTCGACCTTCTAGTTCTGATCCGCTCATATCGCATCGTCTAACTCGGTTGCGATCAGGAACCATTAGACAAAGAGATTATCAGAGGATGCAGAGGGGATTATCCTCGGATGATGAAG
Source organism: Asparagus kiusianus (assembly GCA_022839385.1). Taxonomy (NCBI): domain Eukaryota; kingdom Viridiplantae; phylum Streptophyta; class Magnoliopsida; order Asparagales; family Asparagaceae; genus Asparagus; species Asparagus kiusianus. Next base: position 1,470,445 of record BQKN01000068.1, on the reverse strand, counting down.
CATCAGATTCTAACTCTGTAGTCACTTCGGACAATACAGTATCCAGCCCAGGGGAATCCCGCGAGGCGTTCATGATCAACACTGAACAAATCGCCAAAATTCTTAAGGATGCTCTAACCAAGCAGAAAGAGGCATTTAAGATTGAAATGGAAATGGCTATGCAGCGGATGAAAGAAGAGCATGACCAACAAATCCGAGCTTTGTCGAATCAACTTGGTGAATCCAGTAGTCGCAACGTTGCTAACCAAGCAAATAGCAATTCAGATGTGGATGAATGCCTCAATGCTGATAACCCTCCCGTTAACCAAAACGCTGGGGATGGTCCTACTAAGGATAATAATGCTAGGGGTGGTTCCACTAAAGATGACAATGCTGGGGGTGGCCGCGCTATTCCTCTTTTAAATCGTCTGGGGCCCGATACGAGCGAGGATGAGAAAATAAAAGATCTCGAGAGCAAAATCAATACTCTAATGTCTGCTCAAGAGGTGAAAAGGATCGGCATTCTATGTCCTTATCCAAGAGACTGGGATTCAATAGCATACCCGGCGAAGTCCAACATGATTAACTTTACGCCATTTGATGGGAAGGGTTCGCCCATACAATATCTGATCTACTTTAAGTCCCACTTGGGTATGATCTCCGACAATGAAGCCTTGATGGTTTGATCATTCGTTGGTACCCTTCGCAGGCCCGCCTTCGATTGGTACCGTCGTCTCAAGCCTGGAAACATCAATAGCTAGGACGACCTGGAGTACCTGTTCCTCGCTCATTTCTTTGACGATGATGTCGAGGTATCAATCAGGACATTCTTTGATGAGAAGCAAGAAGACGACGAGACGGTCGACGACTTCGTCAAGCGCTTCCGGAATAAGACGATGAACTGCCGAGATCCGATCACAGAGGACTTCATCCTCCAAACCTGTCACAACAACCTCTCTTTGGACGCGTTGGAAGTTATGGGAGTAGCACCGTCTAATACCTAGAAAGAGATAAAGATACGTGGAGAGCTGGCCGAACGCTTTCTCAGAAGGAAACAGGCCGAGAGAAGCCAACCAATGGCTAATCCTCCGAACTCAAGCATCATCTCCCGTGGTAAAAGGAAAACACCTACAGCAGCTATTGATGCTAATCAGATGTCGTAACAGCAACCCCGAAGACAGCAGAAGACTTCGGGTTTAAGACTCCAAAAAGAGTACTCCTTCAAGGACGAAGACGTTCCAGCCATCTTCGAATCCCTCCTTGAAAATAACAAGATCAAGCTACCACCTATCACAAATCAGGAGGAAGCTGACAACACTACGGATCTAAAGTACTGTTCGTACCATAGGAGGGTCCTTCATCCCACTAAGGATTTCTTTGCTCTCAAGAATAGCATCCAAACCTTAGTTGAAGCCGGCGTCATAATGCTGGGATAAGCCAAGTGAGAACGACAACACTCCGACAAGTATAAGAGTATAAACTGCTCCTTCCAGTACTCTAATAGGTATATAAGTCTAAACTGTTTCATGTCATTGACGGGAAGTTCCTGGAGAATATTTATACGTAATATTCTTAAGGATAACCCGATCATGTAACTGAGTACAAAGTCAGACCCAGTTCCACAAAGGAAGCTGGGGGTGGATGATTCATGTAACGGGAAGTTCCTGAAAGAATGCTACATGTAATTTTTTTAGGGATAACCCGATCATTACAAATAAAGTGATAAACACTAAACCCCCACTGTGATTTCTGAACACTCTTTTGTTGACAACTCACAGTCTTCCACCACAAAATCCACCACCGATCAGACTAATTGACGGTGAGACCACCGAAATTCCTTTCGGTTAAATCTATTCAAATTTTCGATGTATCTGTGCACTCAACATCCTCATTGTTAGAGTCCAGACATGGTACCTGGAATTTTAATGTCCTAATCTTTGAAGAATTATTAAACCCCTTCGTGTTAAGTTCTTATCACTTGACACCAAGAATCCCCATTGAGTAATCGGTACAAGTCAACACTCCCACTCTGATTTGTACTCTACTCCCACTGTTTACCTAGCCAAACCTTCTTACAGTTAGGACCACAACCAAAATCCCCTCTCGATTCCTCCAATGAACGAGATGTCTACAAATTGAGCGATCAAACTTTTCTACAGTTAGGATTGTCTCAAAACTCCCACTCAATCAAACCTTCCTACAGTTAAGGCCAAAGCCAAAATCTCCTTTCGATTCCTCCAATGAACGAGAAGTCCACTTTTAAATCGAGTGATCAAACCTTCATACAGTTAGGGTCACCTCAAACTCCCGCTTGGTCAAACATTCCTACGGTTAGGGCCAAAATCACAATTCACTCTGGATAAATGAGAAATTCATCTTTAGTTCAGTAATCAAACCTTCCGACAGTTAGGATTATCCGAATCCATTCGATTCTCGGAGTAGAGATCCAACTCTTAGTTTCACCTTGTCCGGATTCTCGAAGTGGAGATCCCACTTGGAGTTTCCTTCGTAACTGGAAATAGAATATAAAATTCTTCCTTTCTAGTATCGGGTTTGTCTTTGCCCCAAGAGAAGACACCACCTTTTCAACCCTCATAACCCGTGCTTTACACGCGCTGGGAATTTTATCCCGAATTCTAAGTAGGGATAAGTTAGCGCCTAACACGCGTTGCCGGTTAGTCTTTGATCGTAAAAAAGACAAAAGCTCATGTATTCGATATTATGGCAGGTTGTTATTAATAATGCTAAAATCCGTACCTCACACGCACGGAGAATTTTATCCCGAATCCTAAGTAGGGATAAGTTGACGCCTAATACGTGTTACCGATTTAGTCTTTCACCGATTGAAGAAGACACCAGAATCCAAGTCTGGGGAATTTTATCCCGAATCCTAAGTAGGGATAAGTCAGTGCCTAACACGTATCGCCATTTAGTCTTTTATCATAAAAAGGATAAAAGTCTACATATTCGATATTGTGACAAGTTGTTATTCATAACGCCAAAATCCGTGCCTTACACGCACGGGAAATTTTATCCCGAATCCTAAGTAGGGATAAGTCAGCGCCTAACATGCGTCGTCGGTTAGACTTTGACCGTAAAAAAGCCCAAAAGCACACGTATTCGATATTATGGTAGGTTGTTATTAATAACGCTAAAATTCGTACCTCACACGCGTGGAAAATTTTATCCTGAATCCTAAGTAGGGATAAGTCGACACCAAACACGCGTTGCCGGTTTAGTCTTTCACCGATTGAAGAAGATACCAGAATCTAAGTTTGGAGACTTTTATCCCAAAGCCTTAGTACGGATAAGTCAACGCCTAACACGCATAGTCCATTCCCGTAAGAAAGATGAAGTCTACATATTCAATATCGTAACACTAAGAGAGTTAACTCTCTTAGCACAACGTCACTTGCGGAACGGACTTAAACAATTCGCATGCAAGGCCGATTCAAACGGTAATCGGTAAAGGCACGTCAAATCCATTGAAGGCTGAAGATTTGCCAAAAATCCTAAGTCAGCGTCTAACACGCGTAGCCGGATAGTCTATTCCTATGAGAAAGACGAAATCTACGTATTCAATATCATAGTACTAAAAGAGTTAACTCTTTTAGCATAACATTACGTGCAGAACGGGTCTAAACAATCTGCATGCTAGCCCGACTCAAACGGTAGTCGGTAAAGGCTAATCAAACCCGTTGATGGTTAAGAATTTACAAAAAATTCTATAAATGTGAGTCATTGACGTATCAACTTCATTAGTTGGTCTCCTGACTTGAGATCCAAAGACTTCAGGATAAGATCCATATCTACAGACGAAACAACTTTAATAGTTGGTCCTGCAGCCCAAAATTTAGGACCGACACGCCCTAATGTCTTAAGATCTTAAACTGTGTAGACTCCAGCAAATGTACGAGTATAAACTATGTTAACGCTGGTCAACGCGTTACAGTAAAGGTCGATGCTGGTCAACGCATCAGCAATTTTGTCAAAATAAGACAAAAGATGATTCCAAGGAGTTCAATTACAATCAGATATGAATTCCCAACAAAGATGATCAGTTCAAAGTAACCTCAATGGCACGAGCTAAGTTCAGAAACTTACACACCAATCTCAGTTTAAGATTTCGACAACGGTCAGACGATAAACGCAGCGCCGGAAGAACTTCATCTATTCGACAAAATACTGAATAGACTGAAGGCTAAAGAAGTTAAGAACTGAAGCAGTTCATAGGTCCTTTGATACCGACTGAAGGTGGGGGCCTATCATATCCAAAGCATTTCAGACTCTTTATAAAAGAATGAATCTAAAATACTTTGGAGGGGGTATCTGTAGGCGTCTAAAAATACCTATAGGTATCCACACACAGCTCGAGACAGAAAAAAGATGATAAACGCCGTTATCTAAATCAAAGAGAATTATCTAACACCGACAAGCGAATCAACAAACTGTTGATGACGTGGCCCGCATGCCCACAGGCTACCAAATCGGTGAATCAAATGTCCTGCGCGCACACCGGCCACCATCCAATGGCCCGCACGCCCATCGGCCACCAAAATTGGCGAACCTGTTAGACCCTAGAGGAGGGGGGATTAGGGTCTTATGCTAATCTAATCCGATTATATGCCAATTAAAATTAATTAATAAGTTATCCTAGCAAGTATGAAATACAACAAGATATATGAGCTAGGATAAGCAATATGAACAACAAGAAATATCCTAGCAATGAGATATAAGCAATATATGTGTAAGGATATATAAACTAACACAAAGGTGATATAATCAAACTAAAAATGTGATAGTGCAAAATAAACAATGCAAACACACAATATGATCACGGAGTTCGGACCTTCCGTCCTACGTCTCCGCTCCCCACTCTCGGAGAGAAATCCACTATCACAACCGGGTTTTCTACGTTCACCAGAATAACGTTTACACCTCACATTCGGTTTTCTAGCTAACCGAAAACTTTACAATCACCACTCTTGCAATCCCACTCTACACCCTCTCAAGTGTTGAACTAGACGTGTCTCCTTCAAATACTCGGTTACAACCTATCCCTAGGTTCGTCAACCGACGCCACTCCTCTTGGGATGATCCCCGACTCTCGCCACACACTTCTCTCGGTATACAAGTGTATTACAAAGTGAATCTCACAATAAGGCTCAATACAATAAATGTTTGTTCTCTACTATGGATGAGAACACAATGAAAGCTCACACTCAATTGTCACAACTCTCACCAACCCAAAAATATTACGAATGCAAATACAATAAGCTCAATTGGGTGTGTGTAATAATGAGATAAAATCAAATCTAACTCAAATAGCAAACTAACAATAATAAGAATATGAAAATCAATAATAAAATTGCTAGAGAAAAAAGAGTTAGAAAACTTCTTAATAGATCAAGAGGTAGAAAGAGAATAGTTGGATGCCCAAACACCAATAGATGATCTCCTCAAGCTCTTGTGAAATTGATTTCTCAAACTCAAACTTCCAAATGCTTAAAAGCTTCTTAACCACACTTAAACCAAACTAAAACCCTTGTTAAAACTCTTTTAAACTTGGTTAAAAACTCTCTTGGATGATGAAAATAGTTATGACAAAGGGGTATATATAGGCTTGAAGAAAACAACTTAAAAAACCCTAAAAACCCATTAAAAAACAAAAATCAACAACTAGCCGTTACTGTGTAACGGTCGGCTACTACAGTAATGGCGGTCGACCAGTGCGATCGACCGCGAGCCATATGCAAAGCTGAGTAACGTCCAGAAAGTTTGGCGGTCGACCGTGGCGGTCGACTGTGGGTACTGTAGCACTGTGTATCAGTTTTATAAAATCAATTAAAAATAGTAAAACAGCTCCAAAAAATATGAAATTTTGTGGGAACGTTCTAGACATGTAGAATAACATGTTAGAAAAGAATTTCTGAAAAATCATTTCTCAGTTAAGAGAAATAAATGTTTGAATACAGATTTATAGTTTCTAAAAAACTGCTGACATACATGATTTTGTAAAATCAATTGATCACAGTAAATCAACTCCAAAAATAGTAAAATTTTGAGAGAAGTTTCTAAACATATAGATAAATATGTCAAATAAAGAATTTCTTGAATACTACTTTCCTTTTATAAAAACTCATCTGTTTGGTAAAACATGCACGAACATGTGCACGAACAAAAACAAGATTTTGTAAATTCCATTAAACATAACAAATCAATTCCAAACTTGGTGAAACTTTACGAAATGTTTATAAACATGAAAACAAATATGTTAGAAAAAGAATTTCTCAAATTGAATTTCCATTTGTGAAAACTCATGTATTTTGCAAGTATGTCCAAAACATGAAAACCCAAAACCATGCATGTATATATATATAACTATATATATACATAGAAACCAAATACGTGTGTGTATATGATATTGAGCTTAAGGTATTTAACACACATAATATAAAACCTAAACTAAGTTAACCAAGCTAGATCTTGATCTTCAATAAGCTCTTCTTGGTAATCTCACAGATGAAACTAGAACTTGATCTTTAACTTGAATTGTACGTTGCTTCACTCCACAATTCCTCCAACCTCCATTGGATATCGTCGTTGAAGCACTATTCCATCCATCCTCCAACACGTTGTTTGCCTAGAATAAATACGAAAACACAAACACTAGACAAATAACATTAGAAGTAAATTGTTTGTTAAACATCATCAAAACAAGAATGCCAACAGAACCGACTGGCCCGTGCACTCACCGGCCACCTCCAAGTGGTCCGTGTACTTGTCAGCCTGCTCCAAGTGTCCTGCATGCTCATCGGCCACCAAAACAGCGTAAAAGTCAACGAAACAACAAAATACGCGTAACGACGGAACAAATTAAAATCCGAAAGACTAAGAATGCCGCTAGCGGCCGAGTCGCATCGAAACGGATTGGCCGAACCAGTGGTTCGGCCCATAGCCAGGTCACCAAGGGTGGCTCGGCCATGGCCGAGCCACCGAGTGACGGTTCGGCCAGATTTGATCTAAAAATATGATTTTTTAGTTTTTCTTGAGATTTGTTTGTTCTTGAGGATCCCAACTAATCTGATATTGTGGTTATTCAGTTATTAACTGAAGATAAGGAGGAATCCCTCGTTTTGATCCAAAAAACCATCAACCGAAGCCTATAAATACGAGCTCGGGTGCTCATTTCTTGAGGGCTGGAAATCAAGAGGACGAAGTGCTGTCAAATTGGAGAGTGGAGCCACGAATTTATAGCAAGGGTTAGCAGATCTTGGCGATTTCATGCGCATAAAGAGTGGAGTTCAAGAGATCTGAGACACGTCCCCTATTCATCCGGATTTAAGCTTAGTCTTAAATCTCGAGAAGAGTCGTGATCTCGCTTGGTCGAGATCATCGCTGCAGCGATTACTTTCTTCGTGAAGTGAGAGCTTTGATCATTTATCTGTCAACTGGATCTGATCCGCGACGGTCCATGGATATTAACAGCCCCGGCACAGGCAAAGCTTCACGCAAGCAGCGGGTGATAAACGCCCGTTGTGCTGTTTGATAAGGTTCGTATCTTTTGTATTTTCATTATATAAGGAGATCTTATAAAAAGGTCAACGTTTTCATTTGAGTTTATTGTAAACGTTTAAAGTTGTAATAGATTCAATCACAATGAAAACAACGATTTTTGACCCAAATAGTTCAGCAGGAGAATACATAAGAACTATAACAACAACAGCTCAAGGATAGTTTAGCTTCCACTAGGCCAAGGCGAGCATATAGCAGGTACTGAAGCTGGGGGCTGATCAACCCCTGAAGCACTATAGGCAAGTTATTTATTGGAATACGTACCCTCGGTGGAGGATGATGATCCGGTCTCCTTCAAGGAAGCTATTAGGGATAGAGATAGCGAGAGATGGTTGGCTGTGATGGAGGAGGAGATGGAATCTCTTCGGAAGAACCAAACATGGGAGGTGGTCCCATTGCCCGTAGGGAGAAAAGCTATTGGTTGTAAGTGGGTGTATAAGAGAATGGAAGATCCTTCAAAGCTCAGTGGTACAAGGTACACGGCGAGGCTAGTGGCTAAAGGGTTTGCACAAAGAGAGGGTATAGATTATAATGAGATATTTTCTCCGATGGTGAAACATACTTCTATTCGAGTGCTATTGAGTATTGTTACTCATAGTTATCTTGAGCTGGAACAACTCAATGTAAAGACAACCTTCTTGCATGGATACTTGGATGAAGACATCTACATGCATCAACCTGAGGGCTACAAGGTTGAGGACAAGGAGAATCATGTGTATCGCTTGAGGAAGTCACTCTATGGACTGAAGTAATTTCCTCGACATTGGTACAAGTGATTTGACTCCTTCACGCTGAAGCATGGGTTTTCTCAAAGCGATTACGATTGTTGTGTTTACATTCGGAAACTTTGTGGAGGTGATTATATCTATCTTCTTTTGTATGTGGATGACATGCTTATTGCTTCTAAGAGCAGGGTAGAGATAGATAGGACGAAATCTCAACTTGGTAAAGAGTTCGAAATGAAGGACATGAGCGCTTTAAAGAAAATACTAGGTATGGAGATTAGAAGAGAGCGGTTGAATCGGTGATTGTTCTTGAGTCAGAATGGCTATATAGAGCGGGTTATCACAAGGTTCGAGATACAAAATGGTAGGTAGGTGGTGACTCCATTGGCTCCACACTTTAAGCTTTTAGGTAAACAATCTCTTACTACATCGGAAGAGAAGGCAAACATGGAGCGCGTTCTTTATGCTAGTGCAATTGGCAGTTTGATGTACGTCATGGTATGTATACGTCCAGATATTTCACAGGCGGTAAGTGTGGTCAGCAGATTCATGACGAATCCGGGAAAGGCATATTGGGAAGCGGTGAAGTGGGTCCTGAGATACTTGAAGGATACTGTTGATATGGGGTTATGTGTTGGTGGAAAGACATGTCAGATTGACGAGTTTGTGGACTCAGATTATGCAGGCGATCTAGATAGATGACGATCTACTACTGGTTATATAGTCAGGATACATAAGGCTTCAGTTAGTTGGCGCTCGATGTTACAGGCTACATGGCACTTTCTACTACAAGTTATAAAAGGTACCAAAAACATGGTTAATGCGGCAAAGAATTCAAGAGGTAGATCTGAATGAACTTAGTAAAAAGCAATTCAGAAAGACGTGCTTAGCGGAGGAGATGTTAGTCTAAAGTGTAGACCCAAAGTTGAAGCTAAGCTGGAATCAGAACAAGGAAGAAAAACAGCGAGACAGATCCACGATCGACCGTAACTCTGCTGTGGTCGACCGCGAACGTGCATAGGAGCTCAGGAGGAGCTGGATCCGAAGGCGGTTGACCGTGGTGGTCGACCGCGCCAATCCTATAATCGATTTAAGTCTCTGTCGTTTGATACGGTTGACCGTGACCGGTGTACTGTCGACCGTGATACCTGTGCGGTTGACCGCTACAGTCGACCACGACGCAGTCAGCCTATTTCCAAAACAATTTTGGATTTTGTTTCTTTCAGGACTCTATATATACCCAAATGTTTTAGGGTTTGTGAGAACATGAAAAAGAGAGCTTTTTGACTGTAGAAAGAGAGAGAATCTCAGAGAAATAAAACCCTAGTTTGAGAGCTTGTATTTCTTCTTCAACTAATAAAGAAATTGTGTGGTGTGGCTCCCGAGGACGTAGGCACGTTGCCGAACCTCGGTAAATCTGTGTGTTCGTTTCCTTTTTTATTCCTATAAGTTTTGATCTTTATTTGAGGTGAATTTTTCCCTACTTTCCAACTTTCAACACAAGGTCCGGAAGGGCAAGGATCCAATTTGATTGTTTCGGATTCCCCAACAACTGGTATTAGAGCTTCGTTCAGTAATTTGTGTGAAAGCCATGGTATAGAAAATCAAATCAAAGATCGAGAAGTTTGATGGCTCAGACTTCGCCTATTGGAAGTCGCAGATGGAGGACTATCTGTACCAAAAGGACATGTATCACTAGATAGGAAGGCTCTAGGAAAAATCCGGTTGTTGCTCGTCAAGTCAGTAGCCCACAATATTTTGAAGGAGAAGACGATGGTGGGGCTTATGGAAGCACTTGCAAAGATGTACGAGCAACCATCAGCAGCAAACAAGGTGCATCTCATTAAAACTCTTTTCAACCTCAAGATAGCAGAAGGATGGTCATTCACGATGCACCTCTGCGAGTTCAACTTGATTGTTGATCAGCTTATCTCCGTGGATATCACGTTTGATGACAAAGTGCAAGCCCTATTGATTCTATCGAAGTTACCGGATAGTTGGGCAGGTTGTGTGATGGTAATCAGCAATTCGGAAGGGAAGGAGAAGTTGAAGCTGAGTGAGGTTGTTAGCATGATTCTATCTGTGGAGGTTAGAAGAAAATCGTCTAAATCAGAAGGTTCAGGTTCAGCTCTAAGTTTCGAGCAGAGAGGCAGAAACCAGAAGAAAGGAAACCAGAACAGGAATAGGTCGAAATCAGTAAAGAAGAGGTCGAACTCAAAGGTTAGGCCTATCAAAGGGAAGTGTTGGAACTACGACCTAGAGGGCCAAATATCTTTAGTCTGCAAGAGTCCAAAGAAGGATGCGGGTGAGCAGCAGGCTCACATCGTGCAGGATGCCTTGATCTTTGCTATGGATAGCGACTCGGATTCTTGGGTCATCGACACAGGAGCCTCTTTCCACTCCACTGCTAACAGGAATATCTTTCAGAATTATGTAGCATGGGACTTTAGAAAAGTATATTTGGAAAATAACGAGCCATGTAATTGGAAAGGGTGAAGTGCAGATTTAGATGAAGGGCTCTAAGTGGACCTTGAAGAATGTGAGACACGTGCCGAAGCTGAAGAAGAATCTTGTTTCGGTGGGACAGCTTGGAGCAGAAGGCTATGTTTCGACATTCATAGGGGATTCGTGGAGAATCTCTAACAGTACGATGATTGTTGCTCGAGGCAACAAACTAGGAACTCTCTACCTCACCTTACATGCGAGTGATACCCTCGTAATTGTAGCTGGTAGAGAGAGTACAGATCTGTGGCACAACAGACTAGGAAACATGAGCGAGAAGGGGATGAAGATCTTACATTCACAGGGAAAGCTAACCAGGATCGACGCCATAGAAATCGGGTTTGTGAAGACTGCATCTTTTGGAAGCAGAAGAGGGTTAGTTTCCAAAAAGATGGAAGGCCACCTAAGGCTCAGAAGCTAGAGTTAATTCATACAGATGTATGTGGTCCAGCCAGTGTATCTTCTTTTGGCAGTTCGAGATACTATGTCACCTTCATCGACGATCACTCGAGGAAGGTGTGGATCTACTTCATGAAGCACAAGTCGGAGGTGTTTGGAATCTTTAAGAAGTGGAAGGCCATAGTGGAGAACGAGACAGATCTAAAGGTAAAGTGTCTGAGATCAGACAATGATGGAGAATACGAGTTGGAGGAGTTCAAGAGGTTCTGTGCTACGAATGGCATTCGTTTAGAGAGGACTACTCCAGGAACACCGCAGCAGAACGACATTTCGGAGAGGATGAACAAGACATTGATGGAGCGTGCTAGGAGCACGCAATTACATGTAGATCTGCCTAAGATATTTTGGGCGGATGCGGTGCATACGGCAGCTTATCTTATTAATCACGGGCCATCAGTTCCATTAGACTTTGGGATTCTAGATGAGGTTTGGAGTAGTAAGAAGATAAATCTCTCAAACTTGCAGGTATTTGGTTACGTGGCTTATGTTCATATCAGTGACTATGTCAGGGACAAGCTAGAAGCTAATTCACAGAAGTACACATTCATTGGATACGACATTGATGAGTTCGGATATCGTCTTTGGGATAAGAAGAACAGGAAGATCATCAGAAGCAGGGACGTAATATTCAATGAGGAGGTGATGTACAAGAACAGGGAAAATACCAAGGATAACCAAAGCAGTGGGAGCAGTACTTCGGATGCAGATGGATTCGAGTACATGGATATAGAGGAACTTTCAGATAGGGGTGATGATGTTTGTTCTGACCATAGAACGGAGGAGGCTCCAGGTACAGAAGCAACTACCCAGGGCGTGGAGCTTAGGAGGTCATCTAGGATACCCAAACCAAATCCCAGATATCTTTCATCTCTTGACTACTTATTGTTAATAGATAGCGGTGAGCCGGAGTGCTATGAAGAGGCAATACAAGTGAGTGAATCTCAACAGTGGGAGCATGCTATGCAGGAGGAGATGAATTCTCTACTCACTAATGAGACATGGAGTTAGCCCAGCTACCTGTATAGAAGAAGGCCTTACATAATAAATGGGTCTACCGGTCAAGCAAGAGAGTGATGGAAGTAAGAGATTCAAGGTAAGATTAGTAGTGATAGAGTTTCAACAGCGGGAAGGAGTGGACTACACGAAGATATTTTTCCTGTCGTGAAGCTCACAACCATCAGAGTGGTGTTGAGTTTGGTAGCTGCAGAAGACCTCTTTCTTAAGCAGTTAGATGTGAAGACTGCCTTTCTACATGGTGACTTGGATGAAGAAATCTACATGAAGCAGCCTGTTAGCTTCATTGAAGATGGAAAGGAAGAGATGGTGCGCAAGCTCAAGAAGAGATTATATGGTTTGAAACAGGCTCCGAGACAGTGGTACAAGAAGTTTGATAACTTCATGCAAAACAATGGCTACAGAAGATGCAATTCGGATCATTGCTGTTATTTTAAAAAGTTCGAGTCCTGCTTCATTATCTTGTTATTGTATGTTGATGACATGTTAGTAGCAGGACCATGTTTAGAAGATATAAATAGTTTGAAGAAGCAGCTAGTAAAGTAATTTGTAATGAAGGATCTGGGTGCAGCGAAACAGATTCTAGAAATACGAATCAGTAAGGATGAAGCTGAATGGATGTTGAGATTGAACCAAGCTGAATACATTGAGAAGGTACTTCAGATGTTCAACATGTAGAATGCTAAAGTTGTTAGCACACCCCTTGGAAGTCAGTTCAAGCTATTTGACGAACAATCGCCTAAGATAGATGCAGATAGAGAGCATATGAGCAGGGTGCCATATTCTTCGGCCATTATGAGTCTCATGTACGCGATGGTTTGCACGAGGCCGGATATCACCCATGCAGTGGGAGTTGAGAGCAGATTTATAAGCAATCCAAGGAAACAACATTAGGAGGCTGTGAAGTGGATATTGCGGTACTTGAGGGGAACAACAAACAAGCCACTATGTTTTAGGAGGAAGAAGTTGGTGCTGCAGGGAGACGTGGCTACGGACTTCACCGGTGATCATGATACGAGGCGAAGCACCACGGGGTATGTTTATACCTTAGCGTCGACAGCAGTGAGCTGGGTCTCATGTCTGCAGAAGATTGTAACTTTATCTATAACCGAGGCTGAGTATGTCGTGGTGACCGAAGCAAGCAAGGAAATGATCTGGTTGAACGGGTGCTTGGAAAAGTTGGATCTAAAGTGAGGGAGAGGAGTTATTTATTGTGATAGTCAGAGCGCTATACATCTTACAAAGAATCCAGTATATCATGCTAGAACGAAGCACATCAACATCAAATACTATTTTATACGCTCGCTAGTTGAAGACGGGAAGTTACATTTAATGAAGATTTTGGGGAGTCAAAATCCGGCGGACATGTTGACGAAGGCAGTCACCATTGAGAAACTAGAGTTGTGCGCAACTTCAGTTGGCCTTCACAAGTAGAAGACTAAGGCGGAGCCACACTACGAGGATCGGCACGATCATCGGGATATTGTTGATTGAAGAAAGAATTTTTCCGGGGAGGAGAAGATACATGCGAAGAAGGGGATAATTTGAGTGAACTCACTAAAGGCACTTTGGTCTCAAAGTGAGAGATTGTTAGTCTAAAGTGTAGAAACAAAGTTGAAGACAAGCTGAAATCAAAACGAGGAAGAAAAACAGCCAGACAGATCCATGGTCGACCACGACATTGCGACAGTCGACCGCGAACGTGCACAGGAGCTTAGGACGAGCTGGATCCGAAGGCTGTCGACCGCTCCAACCCTGTAATCGATTTAAGTCTCTATCGTTTGATACGGTCGACCGCGACTGGTGTGCAGTCAACCGCGATACCTACGCGGTCGATCGCCACGGTCGATCGCGACGTAGTCAGCCTGTTTCCTAAACAGTTTTGGATTCTGTTTCTTTCAGGACTCTGTATATATACCCAAAAGTTTTAGGGTTTGTGAGAACACGAAAAAGAGAGCTTTTTGACTACAGAAAGAGAGAGAATCTTAGAGAGATAAAACCCTAGTTTGAGAGCTTGTATTTCTTCTTCAATCAATAAAGGAATTGTGTGGTGGCTCCCAAGAACGTAGGCACGTTGCCAAACCTCGTTAAATCTGTGTGTTCGTCTCCTTTATTATTCCTGCAAGTTTTGAGGTGAATTTTTTCCTACTATCCTACTTTCAACACAAGGTCCGGAAGGGCAAGGATCTGATTTGATTGTTTCAGATTCCCCAACAGGAGATTGCTCGGAGTTAGAACCAAACAAAGAAATATGATTTATGTAGCAAATTCCAAAAAAAGGTTAGGATAAAGCTATTATTATTGCTACATTTTTTAAATCTTCTAAATCACAAATCTCTATTCAATGCCTAGCACTCCAAATTCTTGCTCACTAAAATATCAAAAATAACTTTCTAAATCAATCCTATTGTCTTTCGTAAGAAGAGAGATTACTTTTCTAACTTCCTTAATTTCCTTGACAAATGTAATTAGGTAACTTTAAATCGAATTAAAGTATGAAAACCTAGTATGATATTTGTCAAACCTTATGGCATTCATTGTAATACTTGGGGATAACATAATGGCATTCGCTGTAATATTTGGGAATAATACAATGGCATTCACTATATTTAGATGAATAGTATAATGAGGTGAAGTGATTAGATTTTGATGATTTGTCAAGAGTAATTGACTCTCCAAGTGATGACTCCTACATTTAAAAATACCATCTATAATCTAGTATAATGCTGGTGTGTTTGGTTACCAATGTGTTTTTATTGTTGTGTTTTTCTAGAAAAACACATTAGTGTTTGGTTTTTCTCCCAAAAGTGTTTGCAATCGTTTGAAAAACACATTGGATCGGATGGATCAGATGGTTTTTCTAAAACAATCATATATTCAGCAAAAAAGAAAAATTAATCATATATTAATTAATATTAATATATTAATATATTAATGTTAATATATTAATATTAATTAATATATTAATATATTAATATATTAATATTCATTAATAGTAAATAATAAATATTTATATTAATATATAAAAATTAATATATTAATATTAATATTAATATTAATATTAATATATTAATATATTAATATTAATATTAATTAATATTAATATATTAATATTAAATAATATTAATATATTAATTAGTATTACTTAATATTAATTAATATTAATATCTTAATATATTAATTAATATTAATTAATTAATATATTATAATTAATATATTTAATTAGTATATTAATGTATTTAATATATTAATTAATATATTAATATATTTAATATATTAATATATTTAATTCATATATTTAATATATTAATATATTTAACATATTAATATATAAATATATTAATATATTAAATATATTAATATATTATATATATTATTAATATATATTAATATATTAAATATTATATATATATATTAATATTATATATTAATATTAAATAAAAACGAAAACAGCAGACCTTAAACACCTTTTTCTTGTTTTGAGAAAACCGTTTAAAGTTGGGGGTTGGTAGTGTTTTGGACGGAAAAACGGAATGGTAACCAAACGCGTTTTGTTTTTTTTTTTTTTAAAACGCAATGAAAACAACAAAAACGCAATGGTAAACAAACGCACCGGGAGGGTCATGGCATAGCTGCTCCTCCCTCCGGCACTGCTGTCGACGCTAATTAATTTCGCTCCTTTTCATATCTAAATCTCCATCAATGCTTCACGAGCTCACATCTAAAGTAATTATCAGTGCATCTATGGATTGTTTTCCACACGGGAAGAGAATCCACAATTAACAAAAATTTGGACATATTATGAATTACTCCCTCAATTTTGAAAATTTAAGCCCCCACCACACACACACAATAATAAAATAAAGAACCCCAAAGTCGTCTAGAGAAGAGTGAAGGAAAAAGTAGATAAAGACGTTCCATCCCCCATCAACACTAGCATCTCGATCTTCTTAACAAATATAGATAAAATGTATTAGAAATGTCTCGTTTATGATTTATTAATGAGCTGTGTAACTAGGATTTACAAATGATATTGTGTAGTTTTTAAAGGTTTTTTTTATGTCTATTTCCATATCGCATAAGATCTATAATAATTATTTCGTTTATGCAAAATATTTTTTTTTTGAACAAATCTAAAAGAAATATTAAAGACATATATTACATAAACCTATATTTATTGTTTTTTATTTTAAAAGAAAATATTTTGGGGGACTTCTAAAAAATTATTATCAAAGTTAGGTTTTGATCCTGAGAGTTGTACGTTATAGACGGATAGACCCAACCACAATGCCACTCTAATTTATTTTTTATATAAGTAATCAAATAATCTTACATACAAATAAGTCATGTGATAACTTTCCCGATAAAAAGTAACTACATCAGATTGGATAACTATACAGTCCAAGCAATCTACCAAATGTCATGGAGCAAAATTTGAAAATCTATACAAGGTGTACATCAAAACGGAACCTAGGGATCGAAACTTTGTTCAAAAAACTAAACTTGATACCAAAATTGACACGTGACATCCGATATCTAATTCTAGTGCAACACAGTGTGCACTAAACTTTGTTAGTTTTTATTAGTTGGTTCTAAGATCGTAAGTGGCAACTTGTCCAAGTACGGACATCATCATGGGGTCTCAATCAACTTTCATTCCTTTCTTCCGTTCTCAAAACCCCCCTTCGCTTTGTTCTTCTTCCATCTCATGCCATGAACGAAGAGAGGAGGAAGAATACAATGCTTATCTCCACACGCGTCTCTCTTCCATTGGCTAATAAACTACGGGGATTCCAATCATTTTAAGTCACTCAATCATGATGATTTTGTCGTATCTCGAATAATTCAGAGGCACGGAATCAACCCAAATATTCACATTTTTGGCTGTGGCCGAGATAGGATTAGGACTTTGGTTGTTTTCAGAATTATTACGAACTGAATATTTCTCACTATAAATTAAAATGTAACATAAAACTCTGTCCAAGTTAATTTATATCATCAAAAAAAAAATGCATAAAAATCAATATCAAGCATTTTAAACTTTCAACTCGTACACAAGCTGAAGGACAATTTTGACGACTACATATAAGTCAACTTTGAATGTGGTGAATTTTCAAAAGGCATGCTTTTACTTTATTATATTTAGATGAAAAAGATACAACCCCCCCCCCCCCCCCCCCACACACACACGCACAAAGGATCCACATCTATATTACTCGCTTTCTATATCTAAAGATAAATCAACTAGCAATAGGATCTCTTTAGATATTAATCTAAGAGCTGAAATTAATCATAGTACTAGATATTATTACCCAGTATTTTGTTGTACCCCAAAAATTGCTAAGTATAATGAACCTCCCTAAAGTAGACACATGTCATGTTCAGCCAGCCTACCTCCCCCAGTCAAGAAACACGAGCCGGACATGCACATGACCGACCTAATTTCAGATTTAGTTCCGAGATGAAAGGCGTTTTCAGGTCACCCTCTCGATCGGGACCCAAGAAGAATAATGCTTCTAGGCCTAGATCTGCACAAGGAGTCGGAAAAACCCGAGACGAGCGGCATTCCTCCCTCGATGCCCCTATAGATTGCCTCAAAAGACAAGCTGAGCTATCAACTTCATCAAGCTCATCTACATGAGCCCGTCACTATCCCATTTAATATATGACAAAAAATATATGACAAGAGTCATTATGAACACCCCCCAGCCAGAGTCATAATGACTCCTCAGACAATGTCAGCACTACAACCTCCCTGTCCCTATCACATTAAACACAATGGTGACTGGCCTACTCTACGATTAACACGAGCAAAAAGAAGCTAGATCAAATTGCCAACACCGACCCGGTCAAATTACCAAGTAGCCCCCACAGATTCCTATAAAGAGGGGACCTTTCTATGAAGGTACAAACTTTTTGAACTGGAGAATACTCTCTCTAATTTTAATATCTCAAAAACTATTTAACTAACTTGAGCATCGGAGGGTCCATCGGAGAACCCAACTCTTTACTGTTTGCATGAATCTATGTTAGCGGTCATAATTAGCTATCAAAGGGGATAAAGAGACTCTAAACTTCCTCCAAATCATAGTTTATCTCCTAATTAGTTGATCAGCATCAACGCATTTGTTGAAGAAACAGAATTCAAATTGATCATTCTGAAGTATTGACATCAAGTATTTATTGATGTTGAATCAAAGTATCATGAATCTTCCTAGGTTACACTTTGGCTTGAATGCATGATGATCAGCATAGTTATCTCCCTAGTAAAAAAGTTACAAAAGTCCAGTTTTCAATTGGAACAGATATATAACAGTTAATCCATTTTGTGGTTAAGATATTGGTTTTAGAGTATGTTTGACTACTGTTGGATAACAGTTTCCTAATATGTTTCCTAATTTGTTTTGGTAACAGTTTTGATTTGGGTCTAAATCAAAACTCTGTGAAAATTCAATGTGACAGCCAGAGTGCTATTTGTCTTGCAAAGAATCAGGTATTTCATGCAATGACAAAACATATTAAAGTACGCTATCATCGGATTCATGATTGGCTCATGAATGGATAGGTCGATGTGAAGAAAGTTCATACTGACGAGAATGCAGCAGATTTTCTCACTAAACCCGTTACGATGGAGAAGTTCATTGCTTGAGTTTTCTAAATCTGTTGACATGTTAGCTCATGAGTGCACCTAGTCACCATAGGTGCGGGGAGATGAGTTGATGCTCATCAAGGTGAAGCAGTTGAAGCTAGAGCAGGAATTGCTCTGAAGTTCCGGAGTCTAACATCTTTGATTCCGAAGATCCATGTTCCGGTGACAAGTGTTCATGATTCAGAAGACTAATGCTCCGAAGATACAGCTGACAATTTCGAGTGGCGTTGGATATCTCGCCAAGGTGGAGATTGTTGGAGTTGGCTCAATTTCCAACTCATTTATTGCTGTAGTTTTTCTGCATGCAGATATAATTTTGCATGGTCTTTTCGAGCATGATACAGTCATTATTTAGCTCGGAAATCTACATGAAAGTTATAGAGGTGCATGTATAGTTTACTCCAAGCTTTGAATCATAGGAAACGAAGCAGTATTGAGGGAGTTATGGTCAGTTAAAGTACCCTACTCGAATCTGGAGAGATTTGTGTATTCCCAAGCATTTTGGAAGATGAAAATGTTCATCAAGGCCTTTAAATAGGCATCCTCTCATTGTGGAGAGATCATCCAAAATCATCCAAGTTTTCCACTTGTTCTCTTGAAAGTATAGAGAGTTAGAGTGAAGGAAAGTCTCTTGTGTTGTAGAGATCTCTAGTGTTGAGTTAAGAAAGAAGGAGGGTGTGTGAGAGCTGTGTGAAAGTCGGCGTTGTCGGGTATGTCGTGTGCGCCTTGTACCAATTTGTTGATTCCATTATAGTGAAGTATCCTCCGAGCTCCAAGCTCAACCCGTGGTTTTTCCCGTTTAGGTTTTCCACGTAAATCCTTGTGTCCATTATTTGTGTGATTGTCTTTTTTTATCATTAAGAACAAGACCTTGAAGTGGTGTTGAGAAGTTTTGTGATTTGTCAACGGCAACACCCCCCCCCCCCCACACACACACACAAAAGGATCCGCATCTATATTACTCGCTTTGTATATCTAAAGATAAATCAACTAGCAATAAGATATCTTTAGATATTAATCTAAGAGCTGAAAGTAATCATAGTACTAGATATTATTAACCAGTACTTTGTTGTACCCCAAAAATTGCTAAGTATAATGAACCTCCCTAAAGCAGACACATGTCATGTTCAGCTAACCTACCTCCCCCAGTCAAGAAACACGAGCCGGACATGCACATGACCGACCTAATTTTAGATTTAGTTCCGAGACGAAAGGCATTTTTGGGTCAGTCTCTCGACCAAGACCCAAGAAGAATAATGCTTCTAGGCCTAGATTTGCACAAGGAGTCGGAAAACCTGAGATGAGCGGCATTCCTCCCTCGGTGCCCCTACAGATTGTCTCAAAGGACAAGCTGAGCTATCAACTTCATCAAGCTCATCTACATGTCATTATGAACACCCCCCCCCCCAGCCAGAGTCAGAATGACTCCTCAGACGATGTCGGCACTACAACCTCCCTGTCCTTATCACATTAAACACAATGGTGACTGGCCTACTCTACGATTAACACGTGCAAAAAGAAGCTAGATCAAATTGCCAACACTGACCCGATCAAATTACCAAGTAACCCCTACAGATTCCTATAAAGAGGGAACCTTTCTATGAAGGTACGAACTGTTTGAACTGGAGAAGACTCTCTCTAAGTTTTAATATTTCAAAAACTATTTAACTGACTTGAGCGTCGGAGGGTCCATCGAAGAACCCAACTCTTTACTGTTTGTAGGAATCTATGTTAGCGGTCATTATTAGCTATCAAAGGGGATAAAGAGCGTTAGGAATATTAGCTGTTTAGACAATAATTAACACAAAATTATGTTTTGAATAGACGATTAATATCAGATAAAAGCAGATTAATATTTTATCCTAGAAATAAAATTAATTGTAACGAAAAAATAAATAGGGTTAGAAATACGGCCTGATGGTCGAGGCGTGCAAGACACTGTCCCAAGAATCTAATTGTCCCCTCTCGTACAGGGCTACGTGGCAATAGTTCTCGAAGATACAACGATCCTCGGTCAGGTGACCCCCTTCTCGTCGGCATGAACTTTAAGAAGGCTTTGCGAATTCTTCTCAACTTTCAGGGAACCAGCGGAAGTGTAATAGTAGAAAAATATTTTCAAAAAGAGAAGAGGAAGAGAAGATATTTGTTTCTTTACACTGTGTTTAACCCTCGCATATAGCAGGTTAATATCCCCTCAATCCGGAGCTGTATTCATGTCTGTAGGTCGTGTGCGCATGCTACCTAACCTAGCCCAAACCCGAGCCCGAGCTCGGCCCGACCGGCACACACGTGTGGTATAGAGTATAACCCTTATTTTCTTCTAGGCATAAGAGAGAAGGGAAAGGCTTATAAACACCCTTCGTTCCTATTCCATTTTCTATGCGGGACTAAACTTTCCTACTACAATGTCAAGTTTTAAGTTACATTTATTATAACTCCAATAATCCCTCACACAACTTAAAATTTAAAATATTTCAGAATTAAGAGTAAAAGAAGAACTTTGAAAATTAAGATTGATGGTTCCCTTATACTATGTAATAGGTGGAGGTACCTTTCGGTTTGAACCTTCACTTAGTGACAGTTGTATAGATCCATGAGAGCTTGGTGGACTACGCCTTGAACCAGTCTCATTTATCAAATTTCTACAGAAAGCACACATAGTATAGTTTTGAAGAATTCTAAGTGGGCTGCGCTATTATTGGCCTTGCGCAGGTATCTTTCATGTGTGTTACTAGGGAGTAGCCCCGATCTCATAGTCGCGGCCTCACAACTACACACATATAGGTGAATCCTAATAAGGATGCGAGCAAGTAAGCATCCTGCCTCATAGGTCTTGGATTCATTAAGAGTTTAACTCAACCTTTCACTTGCTTTTTATGAGCACTGATCATCCTAGGGATGAGAGCAAATAAATTCAGTGCTCCTCACAATTAATCACTCGTCTAGTTTGTTTCTACCTATTGAACCTCTACGAGGTTGGGTTGCCACTGCAATGATCTTTCTTATGGGCTTAATCCTATCCCCTTCGATGATTCTAGGACCACGGTCCTAGATAAGCTTTTAGTTAAGTGATCTGCAAGATTTTTCTCCGATCTTACAAAATCTAAAGCTATTACATGGTTTTTCATCTTATATCTCAAGGATTTATGTCGCACTTTCAAGTGTCGATTCATCTTCACGTTTGCATTATCTTGATGATATTTGTCAATTGCTGACCTGCAATCACAATGAATAGAAATAGTTGGTAATGGTTTTTGTATTAATAGAATTTCAGTAAGTAAATCTTTCAACCATTTAGCTTCTATACTAGTAGTATCAATAGATATCATTTCTGATTCCATTGTACTTCTAGCCATTATAGTTTGTTTAGTAGATTTTCAGGACACGGCTCCTCCTCCTAAAAGGAACACAAAACTAGTGGTGGATTTTACATCTACTGGGTCACTAATCCAATTTGCATCTGAGTAGCCTTCTAATACAGATGGATAGCCTTTATAATGTAAACCATAATTTATAGTTCCTTTTAGGTATCTCAAAATTCTTTCTAAAGCATCTCAGTAACTCTTATCAAGATTTGATGTATATCTACTAAGTCTATTTACTACATAAGAAATATCAGGTCTGGTGTAGTTTGTCAGGAATCCTAATGATCCATTTATTTATGCATATTCTCTTTGTAATTGAGTATAACCTGTATTTTTCTTTAGAAGTACATTAGGATCATATAGAGTAGAAACAAGTTGACAATTTAGATCATAAAAGTTCTTGAGTATTTTCTCTATGTAGTGTGATTGTGACAACACATATCCATTCTTATTTTTCAAGATTTTAGTGTTAAGAATTAAATTAACTTGACCTAAATCTTTCATGTCAAAATTTTATGATAAAAAGTGTTTGATTTCATTTATGCTTTGTATGTCGGAGCCAAAAATAAGAATATCATCAACATATAAGCATAAAATCACAATTTTGTTTTTATTATCTATTTTATGATATACACACTCATCTGTTTGATTAATTACAAATCCATAGGATTGTATGATCTCATCAAATTTTATGTATCATTATTTTGGAGTTTGTTTAAGACCATATAGTGATCTAATAAGCTTGCATACTTTCTTCTCTTGTCCAGAAGCAACAAATCCCTCGGGTTGATCCATATAAATTTATTCATCTAAGTTTTTATTTAAGAATGCAGTTTTAACATCCATTTGATGTATTATAAGTTTTTGAATGGATGTTAAAGCTATAAGGACTCTAATGATAGTAATCCTAGCTACTGGAGAATATACATCAAAATAATCAATATCTGATTTTTGGGTATATCCTTTACCTACTAATCTGGCCTTATATTTATCTACTGTTCCATCTGGTCTGAGTTTTTTCTTAAACACCCATTTACATCCTATAGTTTTGCAGCCTAAAGGAAGATCAGTTAGTTCCCAAGTATGATTTTAAACTATAGATTGTATCTCATTATTTATAGCTTCCTTCCAAAATGGAGCATCTATTGATTTCATTGCATCTTCAAATGTAATGCAAATAGAATTTCCAATGAAATTCAACCCCTTAGTTATTACAACTTTATTTGATTTAAAAACAATCTTATAGCCTTGTTGCACTAACAAAGATCCGCTAATCAAGTTTCTCCTAATGTCTGGTACATGATGGACATCCTACAGGATCAAAGTCTTATCAGAAGTTAGCTTTAGGTTGATCCGACCTATTCCAGATACAGGAACCACATTATTATAATCCATTCTCACAGTTCTCTACTTGAGAACTGATAGGTGGAAAACAAAGATTGATTAGAGCAAACGTGAATATTAGCTCTAGTGTTAATCCACCAATCATTTGGTTGAAAGGTCATGTTTACTTCAGGGGTAAAGAGAACAGACCTGAAAGCAGTATCAGCTGAACTGGAAGTCACCATATTTACTTTTGACTTATTAGGTGGAGGTCCTCCCTTCCTAGGCTTGGGTGGTTCTGTCTTCTTGTAAAAGCCATCCTTAGCAAGGTGGTTGGTTCGTCCACAAACGAAGTAGGATCGACGTTCAACTCCATCCTTCTTTTGAAAGTGGACAGAGTTCTTATTTTGATGAAAAGACTTCTTCTTAAATGCTTTATTTTGATTTTGGCGGAAGGGACATTTCTTGTGTTGGGGAAAGGGTTTGGATTCAACATTGTTTACTTTGGGTTCTTTGGGTTCGAATTTCGTCACATTTTTCTCCCTGAGTCTATGTTACTCTTCAATTCTAATGGCATTCAACACTTGTTCAAGGGTAAGATCTTCTTGGGTATGATTAAGGTTTTTGACAAAATCTGATCAGGTCTCAGGAGGTTTGTCTATAAGATAAGTTATCTAAAATGTTTCATCTAAGATAGATCCATTCACTTTTAATTGGTGAACTATATGTTCGAATTCATGAATTTGCTCATTCATCAGTTTAGAATCTACCATTTTAAATTTGTTAAAATCAGAAGCTTTAAATCTTTTAATTCCCATATCATCTAAACCATACTTTTTCTCTAGTGTTTCCCACAAAACTTTAGCATTAGTGATAGTATAATATATATCATATAACCTATCAGATAAGGCTCCTAAGATTCGGTGTAGATAATGATACTCTATTTCTTGAGGTGTTCTCGGGATAGGAATGGAATCTGTGAGGAAGACGAGGAAGAGTGCCTAGTAACTAGTCTAGATGAAGATGGGTTGTCTAGTTCTATGGCTGTTATTAGATTTAGTTGTTAGCTAAAATCTCATTTGGTTTTGCCAACGACGAAAATTGTTCCCATCAAACTTCTCTAGTTTAGTCGACATAATTTCACTTGTATCCATAATCTGATGATGAATGAATAATTTTGTTATTATAATGTAACATATATGATTTAAACATTCAAATAACAGAATCAAGTGTAGCATGTCAGTTTTATAAGATGTACACTGCATTAACATAACAAACATAATACGAAACAGAATACTAAACATGTTAAACATGATATTATTCTAAACAGCTCAATTAGACTCTTGGATTGTTGGGAATATTAGCTGTTTAGATAATAATTAACATGAAATTATGTTTTGAACAAACGATTAATATCAGATAAAAGCAGATTAATATTTTATAACAGAAATAAAATTAATTGTAACAAAAAAATGAATAGGGTTAGAAATACGGCCTGATGGTTGAGGCGTGCAAGACACTGTCCCAAGAATCTAATTGCCCCCTCTCGTATAGGGCTGTGCGGTAATAGTTCTCGGAGATACAACAACCCTCGGTCAGACGACTGTTAGCCCTTATGTTTTGATGATGTTTTATAACCACCATTATCGGTACTAATTGTTTATTGAGTGATAATACAGTTAATATATATATCAAGCATTAGTACCACAAATAGAGGATTGGATGGAATATGCGCTACAACGATGATATCCAAAGGAGGAGGAGGCATAGTGATGAAGCAACGTTTATTCAAGAACACCAAATTCAATTAGAAGCTTCATCCAACTCAAGCTATATCAAGACTCAAGAATTGTATTCTCGTGAGGATATTAGCTAGTTTTTATTTTCTCTCTAGTGCTAGAATGTAGGTAAAGAGTTATCGATTTCACTTGAAGCTATTGGGATATCACACACACGTTTTCATATTTATATTTTTGAGCGTATTTCACAAAATACTATTTTTCACAAGTATGAGGACCTATTTGCAAAATTCCTTTTCCATACAATTTATTTTTAGTATTAAAAATATTTTACAAAGTTTCACAATTTTCAGAAGTCAAATGAATATTTTACAAATATTTTAAGTGATTCAAAAACCTGTTTTTTGAGTGTATCAGTTTGCGGTCGACCACCACGGTTGACCGTGCCTGAGTTCACTCGTCAGTGGGTAGTAGAAACTTTCATGGTCGACAGCCACGGTCGACCGTGAGCTCGAAATTTCCCACAGTCGACCACCACGGTCGACCGCAAAAGTCTCTGGACTTTACTGAGTTTCCTGTCTGTCTCGTGATCGACTGCGAAAAAGTCACGGTCGACCGCCGCTTAGGTTAACGGTCATCTGGTACAGAATTTCAGCGTCGATTTCACACGATCTCAGTGCAGTTTTGTTTTCAGGTTTTAGGGGATTGGGTATAGGTTTCAAACAGCTGTGGTTTTTTATTTAAACCTATACTCTTCTTCTTCCTCATTGTCCCAGCTCTTTCAAAATATTTCAGAGAACGTTTTATAGAGCTTAATTTTGAAACCTGTTTCTTTCTGAGTTTTTGTGTTTCACATCCCAGCTTCAGTGTGATCTTTCTCTTTACCATAGGGACTTGTAAAGAGAGAGCTTTTACACCATTGCTACTGTTTGAAAGCTTGATCTTGTAGAGATCAATTGTGTGGGAGTGTGATCTAGTGAGATCAACTATGTAGTGTGAGATCGTGAGGGGATCGCTGTGTAGAAGAAGTTCTGACTTCCAAGACGGGTTGTGTAGTGGATTTCTCCTCGAGAGTGGGGAGCGGAGACGTAGGTCAGCGGACCGAACCTCGTTAACACATCGCGCATCACAGGATAACGATTCCTAACTCTATCTCCTCTATATTGATTGCTTTTGGATATTATGTTTTGATTGTCTTAATTTTATTGCACAATTATAGCCTTGTGACCCTAATCACCCCCTCTAGGGTCCAACAATTGGTATCAGAGCTTGATCTCTATATTAGTTTTTGGTTTAATCACCTTAGAGAAAAGATCTTATGGAGGCTTTAATAAATGTGCATATGCTAGAGGGACAATCCACCACTAGACCATCACTTTTCATCGGTAGTAATTTTGCTTATTGGAAGGCTAGGATGAGGATTTACCTTCGTTGCATTGACCTTGACATCCTAGAACTCATAGAGAAAAAATATGTAGAAAAGCCCAAAGTCGGGATTATGACCGATGGAGAAAGGCACCAAGCCAATCTCAATACAATGGCTATGAATGCCTTAATTTACGGTCTTTCCCCCAATGAGTATAATAGGGTTTCCACGTGTGCAACCGCATACGAAATATGAGTGAAATTATGTATTACACATGAAGAAACCCCCCAAGTTAAGGAATCCAAAATTAGTAGGCTTATGCATGAATATGAGTTATTTCAAATGCTTCCAAATGAATCAATTGATGCTATGTTTTCTCGCTTCACTAACATTATCAATGAATTGCATGGTCTTGACAAGAAATTGACTATTCAAGAGACGAACTACAAGATTCTCCGTTCATTAACTCCGATGTAGGAACCCAAGGCGACGGCGATAGAAGAAGCTCATGACCTTACCACTCTACCTCTCGATGGCCTCATCGGCAAGCTCAAGGTTCGTGAGAAGAAGCTCAAGGGAAAGGAGAAGGAGGAAGTGCCCTCACGGGAAGTTGAGGAGCCATCACCAAAATCGAAGATCATAGCTCTCAAAGGAGCTAGTGATAACTCCTCTTCGTCATCGGATAGTGAAGTTGATTTTTCTAGAGAAGTGGCTCATCTCTCTAGAAGAATTTCTAGACTCATAAAAATGAACAAGAAATTTAACCCCCGGTCTAACAACAAATTTTCTTCACGTGTAGGAAAATGTTTTGAATGCAATGAACCGGGCCACATCGCTAAGGATTGCCCCAAGCTCAAGGAGAAATATATGAAGTACAAGAAGAAGAAGGCAATGTATGCCGGATGGGAGGAATCCGAACCAAGTGATTCGGATAGTAATGAAGAAGGAGATAAACTCGCTCTTCATGATCCCAACATTTGTTTCATGACCCTTGAACAAGAGGTAATATTCGACACCGAGAGTGAATCCTTTTACATGCAATGTGATCTAGCTACAACTTTAGAAGAATTGAACATTGAATTTAAAAGAATGTCAAAGGAATTTTCTTCTTTTAAAAAGTTGCATGTTTCTTGTGATGTCAAACTAGAACATCTAGAAACCTCTCTTGCACTAAAAGATGAATTGCTAGGAGATCTCGATTTTGAGAATAAGCAATTAAGATCCAAAATTAAAAGACTAGAAATTGAGAGTGGTAGGATTAGACCCACTCATGCTTATGCTAATCACCATCACCATGATAGAAATAGATTTCATAGATATCATGCTCAAAAACACAAGAGAAATTTTGTGTACACATATTGTATGAAACATGGTCATATTTCTACTCATTGTAGGATCAAAGATAATCATGATTTCTATGGCACGACATGGGTACCCAAATGTACCAAGTTTACTAACCATCAAGGACCCAAGATTTGGGTACCTAAAGTTACTACACCTTCATCTTTTATAGGGAACATCACGGCCACGACGTAGAGAGATGTGGTACCTTGATAGTGGTTGCTCACATCATATGACGAGCAACAAAGAGCTATTTGCAACCCTATCAAGCATTGAAGGAGGTAGCGTCTCCTTCGGTGGCGGTGAGAAAGGTAAAATCATTAGTATAGGTTCTATTAGTAAGAAACATTCACCCGTTATAGAAGATGTTTATTTGGTAAATGGATTGAATCATAATCTTGTTAGCATTAGCCAATTAAGTGATAAAGGTTTTGATATTTCCTTTAAATCGGACAAATGCATTATTAGTATGAATGGAAAAATTGTTTTTGTTGCTAATCATAAATCTAATGTGTACATTTTTGAGATGAATGAATTAGTGAATCAAGATGTGAAGTGCCTTGCGGCAATTGATGAAAACCCTTGGATTTGGCATAAGAGGCTTGGACATGCAAGCATGGAATTGATATCAAAATTGTCCAAGAGAAATCTTGTAAAAGGGTTACCTAACTTGCACTTCATCAAAGATACCATATGTGAAGATTGTGCCAAAGGTAAACAAGCAAAATCTTCTTTCAAATCCATCAATGAGGTATCGACTTCTAAACCTTTGCAATTACTCCATCTTAATTTATTTGGTCCTATGTGTGTAACCTCTCTTGGAGGCAAACACTATGTATTTGTGATTATTGATAATTTTTCTCATTTTACATGGACAATATTTCTTGTAAATAAAAATGATTATTTTGAAGAATTTTCTATTCGTGTCAAAAGAATTGAAAATGAAAAAGATTTGAAAGTTGTTAAAATAAGAAGTGATCATGGTGGGAATTTCAAAATGATTCTTTCTATAAATTTTGTGCTCATCATGGTATAACTCACATGTTTTCCGCTCCTAGAACACCATAACAAAATGGTGTTGTTGAATGGAAAAATCGCACCATACAAGAGATGACACGCACTATGCTAAATTCTTTTGATTTGCCAAAATATTTTTGGGCGGAAGCCGTCAATACGGCTTGCCATGTTTTAAATCGTATTTTAATTAGACCAAAGCTTAAGAAAACTCCTTATGAACTGTTTTATGGAAAAACTCCTTTTATTGGTTATTTTCTATCTTTGGTTGCAAATGTTTTATTTTAAATACAAAAGATCATCATGACAAATTTGATTCTAAAATTGATGTTGGTATTTTTTTTAGAATATGCACCTCGAAGTAAGGCTTATAGGGTCTTCAACAAACGAACTCTCGTTTTTGAAGAATCTATAAACGTTACTTTTGATGAGACCAATATTGGTTCTCAAGTTGTTTTACCTAGGAAAGATGATGATGATGATGTTGAGGGAGGATTGGACTTTTTATAAATCAATGATACTCCCTCTATAGAAGTACAAAAGGATGTGGATAGCTCTAATGCTCATGAACAAGTTGAACTTTCTAAAGCTTAGAAATTCGCATCAAACCATCCAAAGGAACAAATAATTGGGAGCCCTTCACAAGGAGTTGTTACTCGCTCAAAAGCTTTGAGTGAGTGTGGTAATGTTGCTTTCTTATCTCAACTAGAGCCTAAAAAGATCAATGATGCTTTAAATGATGAATTTTGGGTTTTAGCTATGCATGAAGAACTAAATAATTTTCAAAGAAATAATATTTGAAAACTAGTTCCTAGACCTAACAATGCTAGTGTTATTGGTACTAATAGGGTTTTTTGAAGAAAACTTGATGAACATGGCATTGTTACTAGAAATAAAGCTCGTTTAGTTGCCCAAGGATACAATCAAGAGGAGAGCATAGACTATGATGAAACCTTTGCACCGGTTGCAAGGTTGGAATCTATTAGGATGTTTTTGGCATTTGCTAGCTTTAAAGATTTCAAATTGTTTCAAATGGATGTTAAAAGTGTCTTTTTAAATGGTTTTATAAAAGCGAAAGTATATGTTGAGCAACCCCCCGGTTTCATAGATCATGCTTTTCCTAATCATGTTTACCGGGTTTAAAAAGCTTTATATGAGTTGAAACAAGCTCCTAGAGCTTGGTATGCTCGTCTCTCTAGTTTTCTTGTTGAAAATGGTTTTTCAAAAGGAACTATTGATAACACTCTTTTTGTGAGAAAAAGAAAAATTGATTTCATTTTAGTTCAAGTATATGTTGATGATATCATTTTCGGTGCTACTAATGAATCTTTGTGCAAGAAATTTTCTAAAGTTATGCAAGATCACTTTGAGATGAGTATGATGGGAGAGCTTACATTCTTTCTCGGGTTTCAAGTCAAGCAAACTAAGGATGAGATATTCATTTCTCAAAGCAAGTATGCTAAGGAATTGGTGAAGAAATTCAATTTGGAGAATTCTAAGCATGCGCCTACTCTCATGAGTACAAGTGTCAAGCTTGATGCGGATGAGAGTGGTGAAGATGTGGATCAAAAACTATACCGATGTATGATAGGTAGTCTTCTTTATCTCACCGCTAGTAGACCCGATATCATGTTTAGTATGTGTGCATGTGCACGTTTTCAAGCTTCTCCTAAATCATCTCGTTTAATTGCAGTTAAAAGGATCATTAAGTATATTAATGGAACTTTTAATCTTGGTTTATTTTATCCAAAGAGCACCTCTTTTGATTTATATGATTTTTGTGATGCCGACTTTGCCGGATGTAAGGTGGATCGCAAGAGTACGAGTGGAACATGCCAATTCTTAGGAAATTCACTTGTTTCTTGGGCTTTCAAGAAATAAAATTACGTTGCATTGTCCACTACGAAAGCGGAATACATTGCCGCCGGCTTATGTTGCGCCCAAGTTTTGTGGATGAAACAAAGCTTAGTTGACTATGATTTGAATTTTTAAAATATAAAAATCTTTTATGATAACACTAGTGCTATTAATATTTCTAAAAATTAGGTTTTGTATTCTAGAACCAAGCATATTGATGTGCGCCATCATTTCTTACGCGATCATGTAGAGAGACAAGATGTATCCCTAGTGTTTGTTGACACAAAATCTCAATTAGCGGATATATTTACTAAGCCTCTTGGTGAAGATGATTTTTGTCGCATAAGAAATGGCTTGGGCCTATGCAATATGTGAAAGTTCTATTTGCTTGCTTGTTTAGTTGTATTTTACATGCATTTCTCTTTACCCCGTTTTTGATGGTGACAAAGGGGGAGAAAAATCTCCTCATTTGTTGCATATATTTAGGGGGAGCTCATAGATAGGGGGAGCACCTATCAATAAGCTATATTTATTTTTGCTCTTATATAATGGTTGCTTGTCATCATCAAAAATGGGGAGATTGTTAGCCCTCACTGCTAAAAAATGAACTATCGCCCACGGGACTTTAGCGACGGAAAATTCCGTCGCTATAAGTCATGTTATAGCGACGGAATTTGCCGTCGCTATTTTTCCGTCGGCAAAAAAGTTTTGCCGACGGAAATTTTACTATTGACGACGGAAAATTTTTATCGCCATTACTTTCCCGACAGAAATATGCCGTCGAGAAATTTCCGTCGCTAAAATGGGTTATAGCGACGGAAATTTTCGTCCCTAAAACCCAAAAAGGGAAATTTTTTT
>BQKN01000068.1:1415016-1438279 GCA_022839385.1 Asparagus kiusianus | reverse complement strand
TTTTTTCAATTTTTAAAATAATTTTTAAAAAATTTTAGAAATATTTAGCCACGGATTAACCGTCGCTATAGACCCTTTTAGCGACGGAAAACATACACGGGGACATGCTAATAGCGACAGTTTTTCCGTCGCTAATGTAACCTTTAGCGACGGAAAACATACACGGGGACATGCTAATAGCGACAGTTTTTCCGTCGCTAATGTAACCTTTAGCGACGGATTTTTCCGTTGCTAAAAGAAGAATTAGCGACGGATTTTTCCGTCGCTAAAAGTTACATTAGCGACGGAATTTTTCTTTTTTTTTAAAAAAAAGAAAATAGAACGACGTATTTTTCGTTGCTAATTTTCTGTCGCTGACTTTTAGCGACGGAAAATCCGTCGCTAAAAGTTATTTTAGCTACCCTCAATGTACTGACGGTATTTTGGTGACGGAATTTTATTTTTTCTGTCGTTGTAGCGACGAATTTTTGACTTTTAGCGACGGATTTGTCCGTCGCTAAAAGTCTCATTTCTAGCAGTGCCTTATATTTTGATGATGTTTTACAACCACCATTATCGGTACTAATTGCTTATTGAGTGATAATACAGTTAATATACATATCAAGCATGTTAGTACCACAAATGGAGGATTGGATGGAATATGCGCTACAACGATGATATCCAAAGGAGGAGGAGGCATAGTGATGAAGCAACGTTTATTCAAGAACACCAAATTCAATTAGAAGCTTCATCCAACTCAAGCTATATCAAGACTCAAGAATTATATTCTCGTGAGGATATTAGCTAGTTTTTATTTTCTCTCTAGTGCTAGAATGTAGGCAAAGAGTTATTGATTTCACTTGAAGCTATTGGGATATCACACATACGTTTTCATATTTATATTTTTTAGCATATTTTACAAAATACTATTTTTCACAAGTATGAGGACCTATTTGCAAAATTTCTTTTCCAAACAATTTATTTTTAGTATTAAAAACATTTTACAAAGTTTCACAATTTTCAGAAGTCAAATGAATATTTTACAAATATTTTAAGTGAGTCAAAAACCTGTTTTTTGAGTGTATCAGTTTGCGGTCGACCGCCACGGTCGACCGCCACGGTCGACCGTGCCTGAGTTCACTCGTCAGTGGGCAGTAGAAACTTTCACGGTCGAGCGTTGCGGTCTACCGTGAGCTTGAAATTTCACACGGTCGACCGTCACGGTCGACCGCAAAAGTCTCTAGACTTTACAGAGTTTCTGGTCTGTCTCACGATCGACCGCGAAAAAGTCACGGTCGACCACCACTTAGGTTAACAGTCATCTGGTACAGAATTTCAGCGCCGATTTCACACAATCTCAGCGCAGTTTTGTTTCCAGGTTTTGGGAGATTGGGTATGGGTTTCAAATAGCTGTGGTTTTCTATTTAAATTTATGCTCTTCTTCTTCCTCATTGTCCCAGCTCTTTCAAAATATTTCAGAGAATGTTTTTACAGAGCTTAATTTTTAAACCTGTTTCTTTCTGAGTTTTTGTGTTTCACATCCCAGCTTCAGTGTGATCTTTCTCTTTGCCATAGGGACGTGTAAAGAGAGAGCTTTTACACCATTACTACTGTTTGAGAGCTTGATCTTTTAGAGATCAATTGTGTGGGAGTGTGATCTAGTGAGATCAACTGTGTAGTGTGAGATCGTGAGGGGATCGCTGTGTAGAAGAAGTTCCGGCTTCCAAACCGGGTTGTGTAGTGGATTTCTCCTCAAGAGTGGGGAGCGGAGACGTAGGTCAGCGGACCGAACCTCTTTAATACATCGCGCGTCACAGGATAACGATTCCTAACTCTATCTCCTCTATATTGATTGCTTTTGGATATTGTGTTTTGCTTGTCTTAATTTTATTGCACAATTATAGCCTTGTGACCCTAATCACCCCCCTCAAGGGTCCAACAGCGACCTC
This sequence comes from Asparagus kiusianus, assembly GCA_022839385.1. Lineage (NCBI taxonomy): Eukaryota > Viridiplantae > Streptophyta > Magnoliopsida > Asparagales > Asparagaceae > Asparagus > Asparagus kiusianus. The sequence continues at coordinate 1,436,351 of BQKN01000068.1, read as the reverse complement.
CTTCTCGTCGGCACAAGCTTCGAGAAGGCTTTGAGAATTTTTCTCGACTTTTAGGGAACCAGCGGAAGTGTAATAGCAGAAAAATATTTTCGAAAAGAGAAGAGGAAGATAAGAGATCTGTTTCTTCACACTTTGTTTAACCCTCACATATACTGGTCTTTATATAGATTGAGAGTCGTGTCTGTTATCGCACAAATCCCGCTAGTTGTTTTTTCATTTAAGTCCATAAATCCGCAATTAATATGTTTTTAATTATCCTAGCCATTAAAAAGTATTTATCACGTTTTGTAAAAGAAAAACATTAATCACGTTTTTAATCTGCATCATATTAATTATTCTAATTAACAAAAACAAAATATAACAGGTTAAGAGTCCATCAATCCGGAGTTGCATTCATGTCCGCAGGTCGTGTGTGTGCGCCACCCGACCCGAACCCGAGCCCGGCCCGGCCCGGCCGACGTGCGCATTTGGTGTAGAGTATAACCCTTATTTTTTTTAGGTATAAGAGAGAAGGGAAAGGCTTATAAACACCCTTCCTTCCTATTCCATTTCCTATGTGGGACTAAACTTTCCCACTACAATATCAATTTTTAAGTTACACTTATTATAACTCTAACAAAGAGACCCTAAACTTCCTCCTAATCATAGTTTATCTCCTAATTAGTTGATCAGCATCAACGCATTTGTTGAAGAAATGGAATTCAAATTGATCATTCTAAAGTATTGACATAAAATATTTATTGATGTTGAATCAAAGTATCATGAACCTTCCTAGGTTACACTTTGGCTTGGATGCATGATGATCAGCATAGTTATCTCTCTAATAAAAAAGTTACAAAAGTCCAGTTTTTAATTGGAATAGATATATAACAGTGAATTCATTTTGTGGTTAAGATATTGGTTTTAGAGTATGTTTGACTACTAGTTATTTTTTAACTTCTTATAAGTTACTCATTATTTTGTTCAAAACTCTTTATAATTATCCAAGAAAATAAAAAGTTCGGTAAATCCCTTAACTTATAAGGATATATAATAGTTATCTGTTTGGTAGACCAATAAGGATATATAATAGTTATCTGTTTGGTAGACCAACAACTTATTAGGTTGTGTTAACTGTCAAATGACTAAAAAGGAAATATTTTTGTAACTTCATAATGTGACTAATTAATTCATTTTATATTAACAAGATAATTAATAATATTAAATTTATTAATTATTTTAAAAAGTAATTACTTTATGTTTTATTATGATTATAAATTAATAATATTGAAATTAGTTAATTAACTTATTTTTAATAAAATATTATTATTAATAAAATTAATTAATTAATTAAAAATCAGTTATCTTATATTAAGAAATATATTTTATTTAAATACTTTTATGTATTACATTATTTGTGATTTATAATTACCAATATTGAGATTTATTAATTACATTTATATTAGTAAAATATTATTATTAATAAACTAATTAATAATAATAATAAATATATTTGAGTAAACTATTTTTATATATTACATTATTTGTGATCATTATTTAGTAATACTGAGATTACTTAATTTTCATATTAATAAAATAATAACTATTAATATATTAATTAATATTAATAAATAATTATTAACAAAGTATTAATAAATGAATAAATTAATTAATAATTATAAAAGTATTAATTAAATAATTAATAAATTAATTAACAAATTAATTAATAATATTAAACATTTTATAATAAGAAAATATTTACTTAAGTAAAGGGAATAGGAGAGTATTTCTATCTTTTTGCTAGAGTAAGGAAAGTTCCTTATAAGTAGAGAAAAAATAAGTCAAAAAATCCCGACTTATTTTTTCCCTACTTATTAGTAACAAATAAGTAAAATAAGTAATATTTACTAAATACCACATTAGCACTTTATAAGCAAAAAAAGTTACTTCTAAGGAGAAATAAGCAAGTTGTGAAACATGCCCTTACTTGAACCATAAATCAAAAAACTTTTTGCAAAGAAAAATGATAAGTGCACTACACTTTCATACTACTTTGGCAATACCATAAGAGGAGGGTTCTTCATTGAAAATTATAATAATGAAGTGTTAACTCATCATGACCTCACTCTTTTATTTATATTGGGATCCTCTCCTAATAAATAGTGTTCCTAATATCTCCTAATAAAGAAATCTTGGCCTTTGATTTATCAATCAAAGGCCAGGATCTCCTCATGAGGAAAAGTAGGAGGGGGAGGAGAATGAGATCTTGGCCTTTAATTGATAAATCAAATGCCAAGATCTCATTAGGAGAGGATCTGAATCCCTTTTATTTGTGATGGTGTCAAAATAGTACGAAAAGTATAGTACACTTACCTTTACTCACTCCTACAAAATGTAGGTTAATATGTACTAGCCTATATGAACAATTTCATAAAAAATGATCCTAGGGGCTGTTTGGTTCAAGCAAAATTTTGTCTTTTGGTGTGGATTACAAATTTTGGGATTAAAAATTAAGTTTTTTGTGTTTTGAGATTCCATATTTGGTGTTTGTTTCAAGAAATTTTTTGGAATGTTGAATTCCAAAAATAAAAAAAAATACCCAATTTTTAGAATTTGCCAAATCCTTTCAATTTGAGAGGATTTGGCAAATCTCATAAATGAGTATGCTTACCTCTTTTTTATACCTTTGTTTTTTTTTCTTTTGGAGGTAACCTCACCAATATAAGTATATTCACCTTTTCTCAATTTAAGAATTTGTTATCTTATAATTTAAGTTTGAACCAAACAAGACATTACAAATTTTAGGATTTACTTTTGTTTAATAATGTTGAACCAAACAAAATGTTAGAAATCCTAGCATGTATAAAACCCTGAGAATTTGAGATTACAAATCCTAAAATGTTGGCATTTAAACCTAACAGCCACTAAGTATCATCTCAAATTAGAATAAGTCATGCATAACTTTTCCAAAATGGGCATCTACCTTTAGGGCACCCCTAGCTTTATAGAAAAGGACATTGCCTTTCTCAAAACCTTGATTATATATATATACATTCAATGCAATAAAGGACGTAATGCTGGTAATCCTCTAACTAGCTAGATGCAGACAAAGATTGTGTGAAAGGTTTAGATTCTCCCATCCCCTATCTATATAGACCTTCAAACATCCATTTTCAGAGGAAGAGAAAGAGAAGAAAGCCAAGGCGAAGAGAAGAGCAAGTCCTAAGGCTCTCTTTTTTCCTTGGTAACTTTACAAAAAGGAAGAAATACACACACAAGTGTTATAAAGGTTCTAGCTTGTATTCTCTAGCTCCTAAAAATCATGGGTGAAGTAAGTCTCAAGCCATGTAATGAAAAAATTGTTTCATTTTAATTTATTTCAGCTATACTTGTCTTTTTAGGTAACTAGACTTATATTATTTGAGGTTCTAGATTCAATATCAAAGTATGATCTCTTCGAAAAGAAATTAATTAATTTCTTTTCAATGGTCATGGAATTATTTATCTTCAATATCATGTCTATACTTTTATTTTTATTTTATTTTTATGCATACGTCTAGCTAGACAACACCTGTATATATTTTGCAACACCTAGTTGCATGTTTTGAAATTTAAATGTTTATTTTTTAATGTGATGAAAAGGAACAGAAGGAAGAAGGGGAAAACAAGGAAGAGGTGAAAGAGGCAGAGAAGAAGGAAGAAGAGCCATCAGAGATTGTGCTAAAAGTTGATATGCACTGTGAGGGTTGTGCAAGAAAAGTGGAAAAATCACTTAGAAAATGCGATGGTATTTCTCTTAACCTATACAATCATCATGATTCTTAATATTTATTTATTTTTATTCATTTATTTAACTAAAAGGTATTGGATATGATTTTTATATTTTCCTTATTTGACCTTCATTTGCATGAAGAAGAAGGAAAGAGATGAAAATTGATAACACATCACAAATTTAACCAACCCATGACAACGAGCAAGATTTATACTTACATTTTTTTAAAAGGAAAATATGCTTTTGGCGGACATAACAACACGTCAACAACCACACGCCAACAATCACAACTACTGTGCCGTTGGTGGACATGAGAATCAAAGTATAAATAAATATAAGGGTTTTTTTTGTGGAAGCCACCTATAAGTTAAGCCTCTCATTCCATGTTTTTCTGGCATGAAAGTTTAGATATTCCATCACCAAATAAGCTTTTTATACAAACTCCATATTTAGACAACTCTCATAGCAAAACAAAACTTTGGTATTTACAGATCGCTAAACACCTCACCAAACTACATCAAAATAGAAAACATCCAGCTCCATGAAAAAAGGGAGCTCAATCAAAAACATTCAAACGCAAGTAATACCAAAAACAGAGAACCTGTACGATCAAGCTCTTAATACTCTGCTAGCAAACCTTGGGTTCAAGCAACAATATTGTTGGCACCATTCCATGTTACCATTCTTAATTATGCTAGTTTCACACACTACAAAAAAAAGAAGAGTTAGGGGCAATTATTTTCGTCACTTTTAATTCAATTAGAGGCAAATAAATGGAATTATCTGCCTCTAATTACATGAGTGGCAAATCTCGTATCCGCACCTAAATGTGGTGTTGCTAATAGTTAATAGGGGCAATATTGCACTAACTTCCGCCCCAAATACTCAATGCGCCACCTCAGCAGGTTTATTTGAAAAAGTATTAGAGGCAAATATAATCGACTCTAATAACTTATTAGGTGCAGATGTAACCGCCACAAATAGTTTGAAATATAATAAATGTATTTACTTAAGGTACAAATATAATTGCCTCTAATAACTTATTAGATGCAGATATAAATACCCCAAATAGTTTGGATTATAATAAATGTATTTTTAATAAATCTGGAAAAAATAATTAATTTTTAATTCATATAATTAAATTGAAAAACAAACATAAAATAATTGAAACATGATAATTTTGATTAATAAGAAGTCAATCCAATTTGATTACATAATAATGTACCAAAATTGCTTAAAAACGTGTGACAAATAGTACTTAACAATAACTTAAATAACCAACAAGGTTGACCTTCAACACGAATGTAAAAATATTAAAATTGCAAATTAGCATATGCTCGCCCAGTATGTGATCGAAGTGATGAAGATGTTGGCTGAGTTTGTGCCATACAAGGAATCATTTCTGGCGTCACCCCTCTTCCATAACCACGAACTCTACCACGAGTCTCTAAACCCCTTGCTGCTACATAAGCTTGTTGTCTTTGTTCTGATGTTTCCTCACCATGGGTTTCAACCAAACTCGTTAATTCCTGTGAGATCTTAACCTGAAAAAAGAATTCACTTCAACAACCAAAATGGACACAATATGAAGTAAAGCAATTTTTTTACACGTATTACTTGTCTAAATACAAATGATTAAATTTCAAACTCACCGTCAATTCCTCTAATGCATCATCTATCCAACTTTTGTTTTCATCTCGCCGTTTGTGCACTATATAAAACATCTCAATAGGATCGGGTTTGTGACCATGTTTTTTCTCCTATTTGTAAAACACAGAAAAACAATCATAAATTTTATTTAATTAAAGAAGCAACATCTCAAAGGAGCAGACTTCAACAGTAAATGTAATGTTATGGACATCAAATGGTTACTTGTAAGAATATCTTACAGTATTCATATTTTTGTGTTAGGGTCGGTCTAGTTCTCATGATCATTTCTGTCAGTGAAGGGTGGAAAAAAAGAGAGGAAAGGGTGTCCATTTTGCCTTGTATTAGTGTCTTGTTTCTGAAGGATTAGTGACTAGAAAAAAATTTCTGTACTGAGTATCCAACTCTTGGGTTCATCTTATAGTCGAATTATGATAAGTCGACTTACACTGTGGCATGCCACAACTTTTAAATTATAGTAGGCATGCGCTAAAGTAAAATAAGCAAATCATCATAAAAATGATCTGTAATACCGAACAAAAACACATATGGAAGAATGCATATAACTAGAATAAAAAAATGTGTTCCTCTGCCAATAAAAATAAGCAAATCAACATAAAAATTTACATGCAACAGGAGTCTTGGTTGAGTCCAATTGAAAGGAGCCAAAATAAGCCACATAATCAGCTGTCATTCAGATTTTATTTGATGTATCTAGTATATCAGTTTTTTTTAAACATATCTAATATATCTAAATCATCATTCAGGTGCACTTAAGTCTGTCAAACCTAGATTAGAAGGTAAAGCTTAACAAATTGAATTTTTTAACGTAAATAACTTAAAGAAACATAAGCAGCCTTCCTCTGCACAGTTGCAGGGGTAAACCTACACAGCAAGAACATCATGACAACCATTACTGTCAAGTAGTAATCATCTTAAGACAAGATCACAGATGGACACTAAAAAGTGAACATAAAGCACAATGTAAGAGCATCATAGAGGCGTTTGTTATCAGCAACTAGACTAAGCAATATGTTTGGAAGAACTTACCAGCATCAGTTTTAGATCTCATATTTTCACGCTCATACTTTCCAAACTGACGAATTGATTTTAGTTTCCCTTTAGATCCCTCTTGCTTGTCACCCGTAACCTCCTTCTTGTGCTTCGTACAAGGAGAAGAAGTCAGGGTCATATTCCAGAGCCCACATCATCTGTATACAAGTTTATGATGTAAAACATCAGAGATGGAACAAATATAGCATTCTCTTCTATATAAAACAGGCGTATCTAGATTGGAAATAACCGATCTTCTCACCTCCCAAAGAAACAAGGAGTCTCCAAACGAGAACTCTCGGCGAAACAATACCATAAACATACGGAATGCAAACAGATAGTCACCTCCACCTAAAGTTTCTGCATTCAAAAGACAAATTGAAGTTTCTTAATATTTTTAATACAAGGGAAATAATTCACTTCAGAGAAAGGCAAAATCCTGAACTTAATTGCGTATGGTGCTGTCTTGAGATGAAAAGCGATGCAAGTGTCAATATATACAAAAAGAACGGTGGGTAGCTAAAACAATTAGAAAAAATCCTCGTATTTGTCCGGCATTATCATCACATTGCTGAGAGTACAAATACTCATCACACATGAACTAAAAACATACCAAGGTGTTGATGAAGTTTCGGGTCAAGAACTTGAGTAATTGATGCTAAACTTTGCAGTTGACTCTCGACGCCAACAGATTGGTCTGTGCATCTGAAATTTCCTCGCTTAAAAAATAAATAACAATTTGTATTAAAAGCATGTTGAAGATACAATAAAATAACTAACTTTTTGAAATCAAATGCCAGTAAAGGATACATACCAATCTGCGCATTAAGCGCTCAAAACACCAAAATGCATCTGCTTCATCGTCAAGAAGCATTATCATTGGAGAGCAGAGATCACTCATTCCTGACCATAACCATAAGTTACATTATTAGACACTATCTTGATAAAATATGGTAGGAATAATATGATTGAGATATATACTCTCAGTTACCTTGACAGTAGTCAACATCTCTATCTAGCCAGGCATAGACAGCTAGGATATCCCACAGTTTTGATAGATTTTCTTGTTTCTCATAAAACACAAGTGTTCTGTCAGTACGAAGAACGTCGAGACCTGTCATGTCAAATCAATTAACAATGAAAATTAGTTTAGATAGGGGGAGTGTATCCACTCCAGCTATTTATTAATCGTAGTATGGGGGGTTCTTCAATATACTGAAGATAAAAAGTATGACTCTTATCATATCACTCTTAGCATAATATGCTTGAAAACATATCAAATTATCTCTATGTGCGAATGTAAAGCTACAATAAAAAAAGAGATCATGTCTTACTTTGGACAAATATTTGCAATTATGTAGTATTAGACTATCAATGATGAAAGTAAAATGTCCTCACTAGACATTAACCTACAAAAGAAAATATATTCAATTACAAAATTATGGAAATTACTGAAAGCTACTGAAATGATCAGCAATATGTTTGGAAGAACTTACCGGCATCATAGAGGCTTTTGTTATCAGCAACTAGACTGCTTAATGAAGAGGATAGCTGATTTACCTGCTCCTCCTCCATGGTTGTTTTTCTCAATCAACTTCTCCAGATCTCCTACAAAACAGGAACCACCTCAACTTAGTAATAATTTACTTTACTGCTATTACATCAAAGCTTTACCAACATAATGAATCAAATTCATGGAGATATCCAACTCTACATCTAAGATATTCGAATTGGATATTAAGTATATAATCAGAATGTGTCAGTCCCATTTACCCAGAGAGTATAGTCAAAACACAATCATCTCACCAACAACGAGTTTCAAGCTTTACCAACAAAATGAATCAATATAGGCATTCAGAGCTAACTTGGTTCCAAGGTGAGGACTAAATATTAACCCTAAGTACAGATAAAATCATAATCCCTCACAACTGATACCTAAAAATAACCTAAATGTAAACCCTTCTATACACAAAACCAGCAAAAATTCGACGTAATGGCCTCACTTACATCAAACCACGGTTTTGACAAAAATTAAAGGGAAAAAAAGAAACTTACCTCAATCACACACAAACACAAGGATCATCTGCCTCCACTTGGTCAATACCTGTGCTGAGAATCGAGACTCTCCATGGGATTTCTTATCCTCCCACGCCGTTGGATCTATATTTGTTCCACCAAACTAGCAGCCTGTTCAGTAAAATTCCAAACAAACTTCACTCAGTTACAATCACAATTTCATGAACTTAAGAACCTAAATCAATATTCAATATATTTGTATACAACCATTTTGAGATATAAAACAGTAGGGCTGGGGTCTACTGTGTGAGGCCCCATCCTTTTTTCTCATTTTTATTTCTATTTTAACGCATTTAAGTTTTGAATATAAATGGAAGAACACCTCAAAGATCCCATGTAGCTGATGAGTCGAGTAATTGTAAAGGAAAAGAGGCAGCCCCGGAGTTATTGCTCGGACTGAATCCCTGTATCTTGGTGGCAGGCCTGATCACAAAACAAATATAGACCTGGACATAAGAAAACAGTACTATCTAGCAAAAATTTTGGTATCGGGAAAGCCAATTAATGGTCATACTGAGCTCAATTGTTCTTACAACAATAGTTGTTCTAACGACCGCGCCAAAACCAATTCTAATTGTACAAGCATATACAGAATAATTCGATGGAGATGAACTAACACCAACACCCCGATTCCAAAATTTCATTTAAATAACTTATTGTCAAGAGATTTTCTTCTTTCAGGAATATAAACAAACACCTTGTGCTCTAACCTCCCAAAACGAAATTCACAAACATTAAACAACACCAATTCAATTAAATAAAAAAATCCCTAATAAAGCCAGATCGTAGACCTAATTCAACAAAAAAAACCAGAGCAGTGCTGAAATTTTAAAAACGTACCAAAGAGCTGCCTCTGGAGGTTCTCCTTCATAGTATCATTATTGCAGACGAATATGTAACCCCCGACCGCCTCGTTCCTCGGAAGCGCCTCCGACGGCGGCAGCGTCTTGAACCGCTTATCCACTGATGACCCGTTGCTGTTGCTGTTAATGTTGTTATTGTTGCTGCTCTTCTTCTTCCCATTGTTGTGAGAGATCGTGTGCTCGCTGAGAGATTGCCAGCTCGATCACGGAGAGAATCGTCAAGAATCGGCGAGATGAGAAAGAGGATTAGGGCTTATTGAGGAAAGAGAAACGATGGCGATCAGAGAACATTAGGGGAATAGAAGCGGCGCGGGTTTTTTTTTGGGGAATAGAAGCGGCGGGGGTTTTTTTCCGGAAAATAGAAGCGGCGCGGGTTTGGTTTTTAGGGTTTAGAAAACATTAGGGACGGATATATGCCACTATTTAGTCCAAATTACTTAGTTTGACGTCTCTATTATTTTCAATTCCTGCCAAATTTATAGGGGTATTATAAATCGCCCCAAATAATAGTAATAGACACATATTCAACATCCGCACCTAATTCATAATTAATAGGGGCAAATCACTATTTCTGCCCCTAATAGATCGCCCCAAATGCTCACTTTTTTTGTAGTGACAGAATCATCTTTACACACAATTCCGTCAACATATAACCACCCATATTTTTTTTCCCATCTATTTTTCAATCCAAAAACTGTAGTTTGACAGTTTATCTCTGTGCGTCTGTTATGCATGTTGTGGGCCAACATGAATACAAAACATTATAGAAAAATAGAAGAACAGAAGGTGGCAATAAAAATTTTACGCACATGCAATCTTTTGGCAACTCAAAAGCCAGTAATCAATCATAAGTAGCACTGACACAATATATAAATAAATTTATTAAGACATGGACATTATAATGACTAATTATACACAGTGTGGCAAAGAAAGCAAGTTTTTACTAGTAATCAATCCTTTACGCAAGACCTCAGAACAAAGGCCGCAAAAAACCACAAAATCAAAAATAAAAATAAACAAAAAAGAAAAAAGTTCTGGCACCAATAGTTTTGGACTAAAGGGTATAATCAGTATTTCATTAATATTAACAGAGAAATTGGATGGGAAAAAATGAGTGGTTATTTATTAATAGAATGGTAAATAAAAGTGATTTTTTGAAACTCAGGTAACTAAGGGTGATAACATAACATAGGAACTAAGTTAGGCGATGTTTGCTACAATAATAATAATAATAATAATAATAATAATAAAAGAAGAAAAAATACCATGTATACAACGCATTCTGACCTCAGAGGGAAAATTATTCCAAAAATGATAAGAAAAAGACGTACGAGTGGTTTTAACCTTAAACTAGTTTTCAGTGGACCTACTTTGAGTAGACACGAGAATCTCATAGTTTACGGGCCTTGCACGTGCACTTGATGGAGCCAAATTGTGCATCAAGGGGCTCAACGTAAAAAGCTAGCAGCATAAATCGTTTAGGTCAGCTGAGATATCGAACTTTTGTTAAGGTAAAATATCATATGAGAAGTGGTGGGATATATCTCGTGTTTAGTACCCAATGGACTTTAAGTCTAGCTAGTTGGCCTTTGGGCCAAGTTAGTTTTTTTTTAAGTTAAAATAGGGCAAGTCGCCCTATCATTGTATAAATGTTTAAGTAATTAAAAGTATTTATAAATATCTATATCAAGAAGAGATTTAACGCTAGTTGCTAAATTGTAGAGGATCGGACCTATGTCATCACTCTAGACAATAGAGGAGCAAAGTAAAATCACCAATAGATATACAAAAGGAGTATACAAAGAAGAGAAAAATTAACAACCCACATCAGTATAGTTTAACACAAAAACTGTATGCAAGTCCGAAAGAGGACTCCACGTGCGCACAAAAATCCCAAAAGCCAGAAAACCAAGTATTCCTATTGATAGCCTACTCCACCAATATTGTCCTCACACGTGGCAATCAGGTCTGAGATCCCCTTTTCCTAAACGATTGCCTTGAGCTTGAGAGCTCGCTTAGATGCCACAGAACATGTCCAGAAAGTGAGGTAGTAAGCTATCTTGGATGTCAGTTGATGGTGATTTGGTGTGGCTCTGTTGAATACGAAGTTATTATAAGCAGACCATACAACCCAGCAAATGGTTGGAAAGACATGTCTCCATAGCAGCCTCATTGCATGCTCTATATCTTTATTAGTGCACATTTCGAAGCATTGGTATGTGGATGTGGGAAGAGCTTGGATACTAGTGATTAGGATGAAAATGTCCCAGACCTGTTTAGCCAACTGACAAAAGGAAGAGGTGGTTGTGGGATTCTATGTCATTGGAGCATAGGGAGCAGATTGGGTGTCTGGTCCAACCTTTTGCAATGAGCATGTCCTTGGTATTGAGTTTGGCCATAGAGAGAATCCACATAAAGAATTTGACCCTGCTATGGAGAGAGCTCTGCCTAATAATAGAGTAATAAGGGTTGCGGGTACCTCCATCAGAGATGAAGGAGTAGAATGACTTGACAGAGAAAATACCAGTGTGGTCCAGTGGCCAAATAGCATCATCTAGGACAGAAGTATGGGAGAGGTTAGTAGATTCTAACCACCGATGAAGATCTTGAGTTTGGAGCATGTCATGCTGACTAGTTGGGCGTCTTAGAATTGGTCTCCAAAGCCAGTTCCCTCCTAGAAATCTCCCTTGAGACTCAATGGAGGCTTGCTTAGTGAAAGCCAGATTGTAAGCCAAAGGGAAGAAACTTGCAAGGGCGCATTTCCTGTCCACTTGTCCTCCCAGAAGACGATCCTAGAACCATTACGTAGTCGCCATTTTACTATAGACACAAAAGCTTGGTAAGCAGAGTGGACATCTTTCTAGAACTTAGAGCTATTGCCTCTAGGAGGTGTGCTATGAGGGCTTGGAGGGTAGATGGATTGAAGGACTTGAACAACATGGTTGTTATTAGAGAAATATATCCATAGCTATTTGGCCAGGAGGGAGGTGTTAAAATTCTTAAGATTGGAGATACCGAGACCCCCGCAAGCTATAGGGGAGTAGACCTTCTTCCATTTTACTAGGGCTTTACCTCCTGCATTGATATTACGACCCCCCTTATAGGAAGTTATGCTTGAGTTTGTCCAAGGCCTAAATGAGCCATTTAGGGAGCCTGAAGAAGACATGTAGTAGAGTGGGAGAGAGGAGAGGGCTGAGTTGATGAGCACAAGACGACCACCGAATGATAGATATTTGGCTTTCCAGAGAGAAAGTCCCTTGTAGAATGAGTCTATTAGTGGTTACCAGTCAGATTTGGAGAGGGAGCCTTTCTTGAGAGGAAGGCCAATATATTTGAAGGGGGATACAAAGGTACGGTTTAGCAAATTGGCAAGAAGGGGACCTCGGTTGACAGATTTACCATTGTAAAATAGGTTCACTTGGAGAAGTTGATCCCAGACCTAAAATATCCTCAAAGTTGTAAATGATGAATTTGAGAGTTGAGATGTTAGGGATATCAGCTTTGCAAAAAATAAGTGTGTCATTAGCAAACTGGAGAGATCTAATGTCATTGAGTTTGCCTCTAAGGTGAAGTTCAGAGAGGTCTCTATGGTCAATGCTATTAGATAGCAATCTGTTGAGAACATCAACTATTAAAAAGGAATAGCATTTAGGATAGAGGATCCCCTTGCCTGACACCTCTGAAACATTGGAAAGTGTTAGTGGGATATTCATTGACTAGCCTAGAGGATTTAGAGGAGGATAGGATGTAGTGGATCCACATGCACCATCTTCCTCCAAACCCCTTGGCTTTGAGCAGAGAAAGGAGGAAATCCTAACTTACATAATCAAAGGCTTTACTAAAATCAATCTTGAGGATGTAGGCTTCCACGTTCTTAGAGAAGCAGTGGTGCAGCATCTCATGACCAAGAACAATGGAGTAAATGGTAGATTTACCCGATTGAAAAACAGATTGAGAGCTATCTACAAGGGAGGTCAATAATGGGCCTAGCCTATTTGCTAGGACTTTGGTGAAGATTTTAACAATAGCATTGAGAAGGCTAACGGGCCTGATGAAATCAGAAAAATGGCAAGGGAAGTCTGATCTGGGAATAAGAGAGATGAAGGAGAGGTTGAATTTGGGGAGAGAGGACCATCCTTATAGAGGTGGAGGAAGAAAGCTATAATGTCCTCTTTGATGGTCTCCCAAAAGGTTTGATAGAATAGAATGGGGAAGCCATCTAATCCTAGAGCTTTCTTAGGGTGAAGACCAAAGACAACTGCTTTGATCTCATCCACTGAGAAAGGAGATTTCATATCACTAAGGCCTACACAGAGGGTCGGGTATAGATGGTTCCAGTCTACCTGAAAGTGGGATGGAGAGATGACCTTGAAGTGGTTGGAGAAGTGTCAGAAGAAGGCTAACTGCTTATCTGGTTCTGATGAGATGATGGAAGTGTTAATAGTCAGGTTGGGAATGAAGTTTTTTTGTCTGTGGTGGGAGGCAATTTTGTGGAAGAATAATGAGTTAGAGTCCCCTTCCTTTAGCCATTGCAGTCTAGACCTTTGTTTCCAGTAAACTTCCTCCTGCTTAGCTAAATCAGAAAGAGAGTCTCTGAAGGAGGTTTTAAGATGGAGTTCTGAGTCTAGAAGAGGTCTAGATTCCTCAGTGGTATTAAAGGATTGAATCTTATAAAGGATATTAGATTTTTTTAGTTTTGAGTGAGCCGAATACAAAATTTTCCCATCATTTGAGTCTTCTTTTGAGAAGTTTGAGTTTAAGATGGAAGGTGTTAACTAGGGTTCCATAGCAGGAGAAGGATAACCAACATTGAGAAGTGAAATATTTGAAGGATGGGTGAGCCATCAAGGCTTTCTCCAGTCTGAAGAAATACTTAGGTGGTGGTTGGGAAGTATCAAGTATGATAAAAGAGTGGTTTGGACAGGATGATGAATGTGAGAATTGGACCAAAGAGGGAAACTTAGATTGGAAGTTAGGGGAGATAAGGAATCTGTCCAGTCTGGCCAGAACAGGAGAAGATCTCATGTTAGACCAAATAAATTTCCTACCATTGGGAGGAAGGTCCATCAGGAACAAGGAATCAACTAGGTTCTTAAAGTGATTCATGTCTCTGAGGGAAGCAGACCTACCACTCCTTTCCCGGAAGGAGAGAGTGACATTGAAATCTCCAAACAAAACCCAAGGGAGGGGGGAACATATGGTGAATTCTATCTAGCTCCCACTAACAGACTTCCATGTATAACCAGTCAGTAGGGCCGTATACAGTGGTGACTAGGAAGGTCCAATTAAGAGATCTATAGTGGAGGACGATTGAGATAAACAAGACACCAATGTAGGAGTCGACACAATCCATAATGGAGTTATTCCAACCTAGTAGCACACCCCCTCTAGAATCAGTAGCTTGTAAATGAAGCCAGGAAGAGATCCTCTAGCCACCAATGCTCTTGAGGACTACAGGTCTAACGGTACTAAGTTTGGATTCTTGGATGCCTATGATGTCAGTTGCAGCCAGGTGGATGCAATCTCTAACTAGTCTTCTCTTAATAGGGTCATTAAGCCCTCTAACGTTAAATGACCCAAAAATCATATCAAAGCAAAAAAGGAAGAAATACATAGGCTGGGGGCGAAGAGGTCTAAGAGGTGACCCCTGCTCGCTCCATTTCCAGAGCTCTGAGATGAGTCAGTCCCTCTAGGGGAATCGGGTCCTTACTCCGCAATTGGACAAAATGGATGCTTATACAGAATCAATCTTGCTATTGATAGGCAGAGAAATGGAGACTGAGGACGAGGACTTACTACGCTTGGAGGATGAGACCAAGTTAATGTTAGAATTTAGCACTATACGAGTCTCTCATGTATGTGAACTTGAAATGAGGCTAAGAGCTTTGGAGGGAATACTATGAGATGATGAGTGAGACTACATAACATGAGATTGAGAACTTTGGAGAGAATATGAGATGGTGACTATGTGTTTAATTATGCAAAGCTGAGAGATTGAGAGAGGTAAGTGATTTCTCTTGTAACATTCTTCCCCATACGTTGTGGATTTCTAGTATTGTCTTCTCATCAATATAGGTCGAAATTAGCCGAGTGAATCACGTAAATCTTAAAGATTTCTTCTTGTGTGCTATTGTTCGGTCTTATGAGTATGTGGTTTGATCCTCGGGTTGCCAAGATCAAGATTGGGGATTTTGAATCCCCAACAAGAGCTAATATGGATTAGTTGGGTTTAGAACTAAAAAGATCTTGTATGACTATAAATAAATAAAGTTTTTCATGTTACTAATAGCTAACTAATCTCCAGCAATACTTTTCTTTATTTGATTTATTTATTTATTTATTTATTGGGGTGAGTAAATACTAACTAAATTTGTTGCGTGAAAAAATTGCGTAGGTGTGGAGGAAGTGAAGATCGAGAGCAAGCTTAGAAGGGCGGTGGTGAAGGGAAAGGAAGTTGACCCTTTGAAGCTGTGTGAGAGAGTCCAAAAGAAGACTGGAAGGAAAGCAGAGGTACTCTCACCGCTCCCAGAGCCTCCGCCTCCTGAAGAAGAGCAAATGAAAGAAGCAGCACCCCCAGAAGAGAACAAGCAAGAGGTGCCAAATTTTGTGAATACATAATAAGCAATAATTTGTTTTAAGGGCTGATTGCAAATAGACCCCAGCTAGTATTTATTGTGAATAGAGCTCCTATAATTCTATTGGTGAAGATATACCCCCATTTGCTTTCTTTCCTTCCTCCTCCTTTTTTTTTTTGTGTGACTTTTAGGTAAGTCAGAAAATTCACTAATAGGCGTATTTGCACTTGGGCTAGTACTAAGGGAGCCTATTTGCTAAAATTGAACTATACGCCATCTATTCACAATTAGGTGATATCACATAGGGTCCATTCTCAATTAACCCTAGTTTTAACACGTTCATGTCTCCTAAAATTTAAGCAATGGATATTGAACCACTCATTTTTATTTTTCTTAAACTAACTTTTATTTTATTTTTGTTCGTGTTCAAAACGATAGCCAAAGCCGATTACAGTGGTCCTGAAGATTAGAATGCATTGCGAGGCTTGCGCTCAGGTGTTACAAAAGCGGATCAAGAAAATGGAAGGTATGTACTGCGGCCCACGTGATAATCAATACAATTAGTATTTCCCTTTCACATTCAATAATCAAGATTATCTCGTTGATCACCGTTGATATCTGTGAACATAGTGTTAGTAATATAGCATTCGCATGAGTCCGGAATCAAATAATGCTGGTCTTGTTTGGCAATTCATTCCCTAAATTTGTTTAAGGGACTAATTTGTATAAGAGTTTATAACATGTTTGACAAACTAAATTGGTTTAAAGGCCCTAATTTGTATAAGGGTTTATAACATGCTTGACAAAAACTTATATAAATTGGACTATTTTTTTAGTTTAATTAACAGGGTACCTTTGGACCATTGTTACCTTCTTTCAACCCTTACCAACCTAAACCCTTAACCGGATTAGTGTGAAGTTAGCCACTATGTTTAGCTAAATAGGCCAACATTGGCCCAGATTTTCTTACGCTAATTTCGCCTTAAAACTAGTTTTGTTTTGTACCATTTTTCTCTTGGACCAAAAACAATATATTTTAGTTAAAAATTGGGCTAGGATTAATCATGGCCGAATTTTAGAGTGATTGGCGTAGACACCCTAAAGGCACGTTAGTAATTTTTACTTGAACTGATACGTGTAACTGCACTCCCGGCAATGAAATGTAACAGTACTAATCTTTTGGGGTTTTCACATTAATCCTTTAAATCTTTACTATTTGTGAGCTTGACCTTCTCACTGAAATTATAATTTAGCCCCTCAAATATTTACTCTCAGGTGTGGAATCAGTTGTGACTGATCTATGGAACGAACAAGTTATAGTCAAAGGCTTCATAGACCCAGAGAACTTAGTTGACTTTATCTACAGAAGAACCCGAAGGCGAGCCTCGATAGTCATCGACGAGAAGAAGGAGGAGGAAGAACCAGAAAAGAATGAAGAAGAGAAGAAAGAAGGAGATGAAGGAGAAAAGGACACGAATGACGATGCCAAGAAAATGGAATATTGGCCTCCCAAATATTACCTAGAGTATGTTAATTATGCTAATTATGCTTACCCACCACCTCAAGTCTTCAGTGATGAGAATCCTAATGCATGTTATGTGATGTGAAATAATGTCGATGTACGCTACATTTTATTACATGCGTGGCTTGATATGTACTGTTAAGCAAATTTTTGTATGTAGATAGTGGAATATGTTATCGATCTATATATGTTATAGGCTTTTCCCCACTCCTAATAATATAAGGGTTTGTTTGGTATGAGGGTAAAAGGGGTTAAACTTGATCCTAGTAAATTTTCTCCTAACTAGTTTTACTCGTATTTGTTGTCATGTTAAAATTTCACTAATGTTAAAATTTCACCGATGTTAACAGTTTAACCACGTATGAAGATAAACTTTAACCAAATGAAGAGGTACGATAAAAAAGAGGAAAAGTTTAAGTTTGAATCAAAAATTTTGATAAAGTTTGAAAAAACTCACACCGTCATGGTTGATTAAAGGCCTCAAATTCGGTCTAAGGAGCTTGAGGTTGCTATGGTTGGAAATAATTTGGTGATGAATAACCAGACATCACATTTTGTAGATTCATTGGTTTCTTTAGCCATATGCCAATAGCATTGGCCCTCCAAGCATGTTAACCACATGTCAGTTCTCCTTTTTCTTAATAGCTTCAGCTTCTGCCACACCTAGTTCACTAGTTATGCCTTCTAAACCTATTATCTTTTTCATACACTCTTTCATTTCAGTAGGCCACCCTTTTCTAAATTCAATTAGCTCTTTTGTAATTTCAACTCGCTGCTTTTGAATGTCAATCATTTTTGATAAACTATTTTCAGCCTCAGAACTTGAAACTCTACGAACTCTGTGATATAGATGAAACATGTTTAATCTTACGCTTCATAGCTGATGGTTGAGCTTGGCGATTTGTGCTTGGAGTAGAAATAAGTGTTGGTTGTGATGGAGATTGTGTTCACTAAAAGGAAATTGGGTCTCTTGCACTTCTTGTGCCTCATCTAAAACATTCAAATCTATCTCCTTATTGACTTGCACCTCAATCTTCTCCAATTCATTATCTAAACTATCAGAACTTCCTTCACGCTCGTTGAAATCATTAGTAGTCCCAAACCGCCAACATCCCTTAGATGTGTTACCTCCACATAGAAAATCCATATCATCAAACTAGGGGAAATGTTTGTTCTTAATTTTTAAGTACTCATTATTGTCCTGTAATAAAATTTTTTATTATAAATAAGTAGTAGTTTTATATTATATAAGTTTAAAATATTAACAATACCAGAATTAATGTTTATACCTTTATCAATGCCTCCTAACCCTTTGGTGTAGGTGCAATCACCATTTTTTTGCCTTCATCCTAACCCCAACCAGGTTTATTGCGAAGTTTGTTGTTAAGGCAAAATTGCTTCTTAAAAATTTTATAACAGCTTTGCATTTGTGGTTTGTCTCTATCTTCTTATCCTATCCTTATTTTGTACTCATCAGTAACCTTTTGCCATAGCTTGGTTGTAATGTGCCATCTCTCATACTTTTCTTTAAGGACCATTTCCTTTAATATTCCCAACAAACAAGAATCTTCAGTTGAAATCCAATTCCTAGCTCAAGGTCTAGACTGTCCACTTTCAAATTGAGTTTGTGCTACCATGTTCTTCTTTGTCATTCTACATCATTAACGATAATTTTAAAAAGGTTAATCAATTAGACAATAAACTGATAAACTATAGTAAAATTTGTGGGAATTTCTTTAAAAACTACTAATTTTGACATTAGGTTGGCACTGCGAATTCAAATAAAACATGGCTATAGATAATGATTCTCTAACCCCCTATCAATATTATATTACTCTTCATGTAAAATTTTTTTACAGCCTCCATTCTTAATCAATGGCTCATCTCTTACTCCAATTTAGACCCAATGGACTCTCTAAGCTCGGCCTTTGACTCATTCTAAAACATGTAAGCCAAACCAAATGAAACCCTTGCCGATCTCTACGACCACGTATCCCCTTCGATCCTCATCCCTCTTTTGGCTATCTACTCAACACAATCCCATATAAATTCATCTTGCATCTAATCCACTTTTAATCATTTTGCTGCTAATTAATTTATACTCATGTTAACAGAAAATCATGCATTTATTTAGAACTCTATTGGTTTCATAAACATAAAAATAAAAATCTAATGGCAAAACAAAAATGGTAATGGTTGAAAGAAATCTGGACTCGCAAGACTCAGGAGTAAATATGAACTAGAATTTGCTCATAATCATATGCATACAAGTTAAATAATTGAATAGTAATGGTTGAAGGAAATCTGAGGCAAACATACCTTAGTGCTTTCTTTATTTTGCTTGAGATTAGCAGTAGGCGTTGAGGGAGAAAACCTTACTATAAGAAAGAAAATTTTCCCTCTTTTAATCTTTTCCCTCTCAAATTTCCCTCTCAAATTTTCCTTCTTATCCGTTGCTATAGATAGCTTTGTAGTTGCCCTACAAAACCAAAAATTAGTTGCTATATCCTCCCCAAATCTCTTTTCAAGATTTTTTACTTTTTCCACTCTCTACCTAAACCAGTCATAATGACGGGTTTACTCTAGTTAACCTTCTTGAAGGATTTTTTTTAACTCGCTGACTAATTAAACCCATTTGGAAGATTAAGAAAGAGTTAAACCCACTTAACCCCTTTCCAAACAGGGCCTAAGAGTTTTATTCGCGCAAAGGTTTCAATTTCTTTTGTAAAAAAGCTACTTTTTGAGTAATCTAACCAATAAATTTTTTTTAATATTTAACTATTAGATTCTAACAAAGTTAAGGCCTGAATATTCCAAAGACTAGTCATATTTTTGTAGTTAAATTAACTTTATACTGTAGTGAACTTCATGTCCTATTAGTATAAACATTAGTAAAAGGGAAAAATGCTTACAGCCCCCAAAAGCTAAGAAAATGTGCTTCCCACCCCCAAGACTTTATCAACGAGTGTTTTACCCCCAAAAATAAAGATTCTGTTCTCTGAGCCCCCAAAACACAAAACCAAAGAGATTAAAATATGTGAAGACCATAACACCCTTCTCTCTCTCTCTCTTTCTTTTTCTATTAAAATATGATGAGGATTATTTTATTATTTTCGTTTTCTCTCTTTTTATCATGATGTACTGAGATGATAGTTGAAATGATTGATGAGGATTATTTTATTATTTTTATTTTTATTATTTTTATTATTTGTATTGGGAGATTGTTAAAGTTACGAGTTAATTGTTAAGGTTACGAGTTAATTATTAATATTACGGGTCAATTGTTAAGGTTATGAATCCCCTCTCTCTCTCTATCTATCTATCATGATGTTACTTTGATGATATTGAAATGATTAAAGAGGATTATTATTTTTTTTATTTTCGTTTTTATTCTTTTTGTATTTTTAGAATATTCGTTGTTAAGGATAATGGTTGGTTGTAAAGGTTATGCATTGATTGTTAAGATTACGGGTTGGTTGTTAAGGTTACGGGTTTGTTGTTAAGGTTATGGGTTTGTTGTGTAGGTTACGGATTTGTTGTTAAGGTTACGGTTTTAATTGTTAGGGTTACGGGTTTAATTGTTAAGGTTACGTGTTTAATTGTTAAGGTTACGAGTTTAATTGTTACGGTTACGGTTTAATTGTTAAAGTTACGAGAGAGAGAGAATGGATCCATAACCTTAACAATTGACCCGTAACCTTAACAATTAAACCCGTAACCTTAACAATTAAAGCCGTAACCTTAACAATTGACCCGTAACCTTAACAATTGACCCGTAATCTTAACAATTAAACCTGTAACTGTTTGGGTGGAAAATTGATTTCATTGATGAGTCCATTACAGCTTCA
>BQKN01000068.1:1365110-1385016 GCA_022839385.1 Asparagus kiusianus | reverse complement strand
ATTTCAGTTGCATGTTTCCATTGTTATTACCATTATCGCATTGGTCGCACGACCGTTCTATTCTTCCTTTTGGGATCTTGCCGTGTGCCCTGCACCCTGACGTACACCTGTTTTCTCTGGTGTACGTCAGACTTAGAAGAAGAACAGGTTCAGCTTGGAGATGCGCCAGAGCCGAGTATTCTCAGCAGGAGTGTCTTGTAGACGAAGCAGAAGAAGAGTTGAAGCTCAGTTATTCCTTTCAGTTTATTTTCATAGCATTTCCTTTTCCGCCTGATCATTGTATTTTATATTCTCCAGTATTTCATTCAGATAGTTTGTATAAGGGCATGTTTAGCCCGAATATTATGTCTGGATGATCATTTCAGTTGTGATATGTATTATTTTATTCTGTGTTGTTCATTATATTCTTGCTGATTGTGATCGAG
The DNA here is from genome assembly GCA_022839385.1 of Asparagus kiusianus. Classification (NCBI taxonomy): domain Eukaryota; kingdom Viridiplantae; phylum Streptophyta; class Magnoliopsida; order Asparagales; family Asparagaceae; genus Asparagus; species Asparagus kiusianus. The sequence continues at coordinate 1,384,591 of BQKN01000068.1, read as the reverse complement.
GACATGTGACTTCGCGTTGTATTATTTCCAGACGCTTAGCGTATTGGATTGAGAAGAAAAGAAAGAGAAAAAAAATAATAGTGTATATTTCTTCTCAATCTAATACGTCACGGGCTTGTTCACGTTCCGATTCCCCCGTATTTTGGAAAGCGGGGCGTGACAGGTTTTAGTGGTGGCCCATGCAGGTCACGGTTCCGATCACGGTCCCGAGTCCTCACTAGTAAGAATATAATGGACAATTTAAATACATATCATATTTTATCCGTAAGACTAATCTTGAGCCCTTGTTCCATCTTCTTGATAGATTTCATTTCGTCCATATCTTATCACTTTTTGACTCCGGAGTTTTCACGGTTCTTGTCCCATCGCTTCACGATTATCCTCTCTTTGTATAACTCATCTATCCTCGTGCCTGTCATTATTTTATATGTTATTATTTTACACTATATTTTCTTTGACTTGACTTGTGTATCATTAGATTGTATTGAATCCTATATTATTTATTATATTATTTTATGTATCACATACAATGTTATATTGTATGTTTTTATTTGTTTATAAATCTATTTTATCTTTCATAGTTCATGTTTTATGTATTATACATTTTATTTATGTATATTACACTGATTGTATTTATATGATTTTGACTATTATACATATACTACTATGTCTAAATTGATTTTATATAGTGATTATTATTATTATTGTATCTTGTTTATATTATGAATATTACTAATACTTCTAATTTATCATATTGTTTGTCGAATATGTAATTATGTTCTTCTTATTATATTTTATATAATATGTTTATTTTGAATCACATGTTTACTCTTATGTCTATTTTAATCATATAATATTTTATGACTCTTTCCATCAAAATTTATTTTTGTTAGCATGATTAGTACCATGAGTATTCAGACTTTTTATATGCTTATTATTATATATGTGTTTTTATTTTTAACGCTTATTATACATAATGGTTATAATTGTTATGCACATCATATGTTTCTGAATCTTGTTTATCCCTTTTGTTTTTATATCTTTTATTTTTATACTTTGATTTTATTTGTGTTTTATTGAACCTAACTATGATTTTGTGTTATTTACTTTGTTTTAAATAACTGTTTGTATGCTAATAATTATTGTGTATCATTTCATTCTGCTATTGATTATTATTATTATTTGCTTTTGCTTGTTTATTTATATGTATTGATGTGTTTCTATCTATGTTTATTTCTTAATGTTATTTTCAATTGTGATTATGTATATTTTATATACCTTATTATAATCTTATTGTCCTTCTACCTGATTGTTCTGCATTCTTGTCTTATATCTGGTGCTTTTCTAGTAATATTGCGTTATTGTCGTGTTTTAGTATATTTCAGTCATTTTACATTGTCTGCTATTGTATATTATATTATAAGTGTATTATTAACTTTCTAGCTTGTTTTATTATATATAAAGTAGTTTTATTTAGTATATTTCATTTCATTCTTTACTTCTAATTACATGTAACATTATTGTTTGATTTAATGTATCAATCATTTCATCTTTCTTAGTTATGTTTATGTTTTGCTTACTTATTTTCTATATACAGTTTCTTGTTTATTCTAATACTTACTTTTTATTTTGTTCTTTGTTCATGTTAGTCTGCTTCATTTATTTAGTCATAATATTTATATAAAGTGTGTGTTTTCGATAATTATTACTGTGATGTACAACTATAATTATTTATTTTGTTTTGATATGATATACTACATGTAATTCATTTTCTTATATGTTGTTGTGTCATATCACCTTGTCCTTCCATGATTATCTGCTTTGTATTGTTTTGTACATCATATCTTTTTGGTTATGTTCAATTACCTTCTAATATTTCACTTGCATTGTGCTGCTTATTTTTACATAATTATATTGTTTGTCGTATTCTAATTTATGTGTATACAATTTGTAGATTCCCAATATTTGTGTAATAAATTATTTATCTGCTAAATATTGTATACTGCTTTACATGATTAATTGATTGTATAACTGTTTTAATAATCGTGTTTAGCTATTTATACTTGACTGTCTTTGTATCTTTCTATATTTCAGACTACTTTTCATCATTCCATCATTCCATCAATTAAATATGTTTTCTTTTATTTATGTTTATTTTGTATGTGTTATTATTCCAAATGCTTTAGGGTTGTTTTCCTATTATCTTTGATTTATACTTATTAGTATATCATTCTATTTTGTTATATGATCTTGTTGATGTTTGTTTTTCGCTCGTTTACTCATTTTTATTGATTTTATATCTTACATTGTGTTTTTAATATCATTAGTTTGAATCTGTATTGATTGTGTTTTTCATAATTAAATTTCTTTTTGTTTTTATTAACCATTGTTATATCCTGCTATTATGTTTTGTTTAAACTGTTATGTATTTTAGACTTTTCGACTTTTCTTATTATGTTGTTTATATTTATGTTTCTATTGTATTTGACTTACTTTTGTGTTTGTCTTAGATTTATTGTTCTTACTTGACCTTATTCTTACTTAATATGTTTCTGCTTTGTTCTATGAAAGCTTGTATATTATTTGCATGATTCACTCTATATGATTGTTTATTTATATTGTACCTATTATTTTGATTCTATGTTATTGCTTATCTTATACCTTATACTGATTACATTTCTTATATATTTACAAGTACTGTGTAATAAGTTTGCATAGTTAAATATGTTTGTATCATAGTATTTGCTTGGATTTTGTTGCGAGTCTGAGATGCGATAGCGATATCTTAGTTGTCACAACTTGTATCTCATCTTGTGTTGTTCTTATCTTACATTCCCCTTTGCTTATGGATATGCAATTTATTTTGAATTCTTCTCTATATGCGTTGGGTTGAGCCTCTCTTTCCATATCTCTGTCCTTGGGTTTAATTCCGAGGGCGGAATTTGTTTTAAGGGGTGGTAGAATGTAAGGACCGTGAAATTTGATATTAGTTAAAATAATTTTCTAGTATTTTAAATATTTAATTATTATTGTTGGAAAAGTATTTATATTTTTCTCAAATTTCTACAATTTTCTATGATTTAAAGTCTAAGTTTTATATTTATTTAAATGATATTAATATTTATAAATTAATTTTATGCGGTGAAAATTTATGGAATTTATCTGTTGCATTATTGATACTGTTACATGTCATTTTGAATAATACGTTGTATTATTTTTATTATTACGTATATTTTTGTATAATACGTTGTATTATTAATTACGTATTATTTGTATAATTTGCTGTATTATTTTTACTGTTACATATTATCTGTCGTATTAGTATAATGAATACGTTTTACTGTGTATATAATTATCCCATATTATTGTATTTTAAATGTAAGTAATTATATTTTATTTATTAATTATTCTTCGTTTAATTATACAATATGGGTATTTTTCGACTATTTCGTATCCACTGTTGTATTAGCACAACGTGTACGTTTTTAATTGTAGATAATTATTCCGTAATTAGTTTAATTTTTTAATACCCGTAATTATTTATTTAAATTATTTTTATTTAATTATCCCTAACCCTAATTTCCAATATGTATATATAATGTTATATATTTCTCTCTCTCATTCATTTTCTTCCTGGACTTTTACTGGTTTGATATGAAAATCTCGCCGCCTCTCTCTCTCGTTCTCTCTCCCCGACCCCGAGCTCGACCCCCGACCTCAGGCCGTCTTCGACCGCCCGCGCTCCCTCCCCACTCGCCGTACCTGACCCCGACGCACACTCGACCTCGCCGCTCCAACCACCCAAGCCGCCTGAGCTCTGACCTGAGCTCCGACCTAAGCTCCAGATCCGCTGTAGTCCCCGCCTCGAGCAGCCGAGCCACCTCACCGTCATTCACCCCTTCCCTCGACCTCCCACTCGAGCATCCAGCCACCGCCCCGAGCTCAGCCGAGCTCCGACGAGCCCAGCCCCTGCTCACGCCTCTAACCAAGACCCAGACCCGCCGCACGACCAGATCCACGCCTTCATCACCGCCCTCATCTTCTTCCACCACCTCAGCTCCGACATCAGCACCTCCACGCCCAGCCACCACGAGGTCACCGCCGACGAACCACCCTCATGACCTCCAGCAGTCCCTTCTAAGCTTCCCGTCGAACCCCGACCAGCCCATAAACCCCGCAGTCCGTCGCAACCCTCCGACAGCCGTTGTTCGCCTCCTCGTTGCCCAAGCTCGACGCCTCCCCTCGTTCACCGTCGACGTCAACCACTGCTGACGATCGTGTTGCCTCGAGCACCCAGCAGCGCCTTTGGATCCGTAGTCCACTCTTTCGATACCCGAGGCAAGATCCCTTTCTCTTTGACTCGTCGTTTCATTTTTTAGATATAATATGAATTAATTACATGCTTCGATCTAGCTGTGACTTGATTATGTTACCATATGAATATTGATATTATCTGCGTGGGCTTGTGGATGATTAATATTTTTTTTGGTCAATGAAATAAATTTTATTCATTCACCAAATGTAAGCTTTTAAGAACATCAAGAGCCTCCTTTGTGAGGTATCAAAAATTCAAAAACAAATCAAAGAAGATCATCTTTCTAAGCTATTTACAGAGTCTAATCCATTCTTTGAAGTTATCCGGCAAGGAACTGTTGAGGACAATGATCAGTATGTCCATCTTGATTTCCTTTACCAATTGGTCTTTGCTCTTGCACTGGTGCTTGAAGATTCTACAGTTGCGTTCACACCAAATTTTGTACAGGGTGATAGTAAACGCCAGTCTTTTAATCTTCACTTTGTCCCCTCTACCTCTAAGTTTGTTACAGTACCAGTCCAGAAGATTATACCAATTGCAAGCTCTCCATTTGAATTGGAGCCACAACATCACCTGGTTCCAAATCTCACTTGAAAAAGGGCAATCAAAGAATAAGTGGTCTCTGTTCTCCTGACCCGAACATAAGGTGCACATATTTTCATTTACGATCCCTCTCTTCATCAATCTATCCTTTGTTTGCAGCCTGTTTTGAACAGTAAGCCAGCAAATAAAGGAATGTTTAGGATAGTTCAAACCTCCCCAAACAGTGTTGCTCCATCGCACTTTGCTAGTATTATGGGAGAATAGCTTGTAAAGAGAAGAGAGCTGAATTTTTGTATTTTTGTAGTATGAAGCTAAGAGCTGTTTCAGATTTTCCTCCCCTCCACATTGAATCAAAGCACTGTCTCTAATTTTCAACATCTGCTTCCAAGTCCAAGAATCCCCATTTTTTACTTTTATTCGCCATATGCTGTCTCTTTTTAAATAATTACCATGAATCCATCTAATCCACAGCAGCTCTTTGTTGATGTGAACATACCACAGGTTCCTAATGACAGAGGCTCTATTCCAGTTTGCAGCAGAATATATACCCAGGCCTCCCTGATCCTTAGACAAACAAATTTTCTCCCAAGAAACAAGAGCAACTTTGAGAGACTGGTCATTTTTCCCCCACAAGTAATTCCTGCATAACTCATCCACTTTTTGAAGAACTTTCATTGGTAGATAATAGCTAGAAGTCCAATAGATTTGAACTCCAAGGATAACACTCTTTATCACCTGAATCCTTCCTGCATATGATAAATTTTTGCATTTCATCCAACTTTGCAGTTGACCATTAATCTTATTAATAAGAGGGAGGCAATCAGCATAGGACAACCTTTTGTGCAGTAGAGGAACTCCAAGATACTTAATCGGCCATAATCCCTCTTTGAAACCCAGGCATTCTTCAATTGATTTTTTAACATTTTCAGAGACTCCTCCATAGTAAACTGAACATTTTTCTTGATTTGCTTCAAGGCCTGTGACAGCACTAAAATCTTTCAAGCATTGATACAGATTTTGAACTGTGAGTATATCCGCTTTAGCAAAAAGAAGAAGATCATCCGCAAACACAAGATGAGTGATTTTTAGTCTCCCACATCTAGGATGGTATTTGAAATTATTCTCATTCTTCAATTTATCCAATCTCCTAGATAAATATTCCATCCCTAGGATGAAGAGATAGGGTGATAAGGGGTCACCTTGCCTCAGTCCCCTCTCCCCTTTGAAATAACCATGGAGGGATCCATTTAAAGAGATAGAAAACTTTGGGGTAGATATACAAGCCATTAACCATTTTATCATTCTACTAGGAAAGCCAAGCCCTTGCAGCATATCCTCCAGGAATTCCCAGCTGAGAGTATCAAAGGCCTTCCTTATATCAATGTTGAGCATAATTCTGGGTGAGATATGCTTCCTCCCATAGTTTTTAATCAATTCATGAGCAAGCATTATATTGCTGGAAATTTGCCTACCCTTGACAAAGGCACTTTGTGCTTCATTAACCAAATGACCCATAACAGTTTTGAGCCTATTTGCCAGAATTTTTGAGATGATTTTATATAAACTGTTACAGCATGAAATAGGCCTATAGTCAGATGGAGATTTGGGGCATTGGATTTTAGGAATCAAGGTAATAGAAGTAGAGTTTACCATACCTAGCATCTTTCCAGTTTTGAAAAATTCCTGTATGGCCTGAGTTACCTCTTCTCCAATGATTCCCCAGGTTGTTTTGTAGAAAACTGCATTATATCCATCAGGCCCTAGAGCTTTCCCATCAGGCATAGAAAAAACAGCTACTTCAATCTCCTTTTTTGATATGTTGGTGGACAGATATCTGATATGTGTATCATTTAAGCAAGGCCCATTCTTTATTATGTTGATATCAGGAGCATTTCTTTGTACCTTAGTCCCCAGCAAGTCTTTGTAGAAAGAGATTAATTCATTTTTGATACCTTCTCCATCAGTAATCCTGTCACCATTATTATTGTAGATCACTGTGACCCTATTGTGATGACTCTTAGATTTAACTATAGAATGGAAGAATTTTGAACACCTGTCTCCTTTGATCCCCCACTCAATTCTTGCCTTTTGCTGGTAGAATGACATTTCACAATCCAGTAACTTGTTGTAAGAGGCTAAGCTTTCCTTTTCTAGAGTAATGAGAGCAGAATTAAGATGGTCTTGCTGCAGATTTCCCTGTATAGTTTCCAGTTTTTGCTTTGCCCTCAGCACCTGCTCACTAATATTATGAAAATGTCTTTTATTGATATCCTTCAGAGCATATTTCAGATTTTTAAGCTTTGTAACAACTGAAAACATCTTATAGCCTTCAACTTGCATTTGCCAGATAGTAGACACTGTAGACAGATAGTTAGCATGTTTAGTCCACATGTTGAAAAACCTAAAAGGCTTTTTCCCCTGTAAACAATCCTCCAAAATAGATACCAGAGCTGGAGAGTGGTCTGAAAAACTAGGCAATAAGAATTCCACATGACTTGAGTTGAAGCTGTTGATCCAAGTGTCATTCACCAAAGCTCTATCCAATCTACTCCATACCCTTGCATTAGCTTCTTGTTTATTGTTCCAAGTAAAGAAACAGCCAGTATTTTTGAGATGAACAAGCTGATTACTTTCAATGAATTCACAAAAATCCTTAGTGTCAGCATCTGAAAGAGTGACACCCCCAATTTTCTCTTCATTGCTTATCATTGTGTTGAAATCCCCACATAGTAACCAGGGTGAGTTACCAATAGAAAAACACAGCTGACTAAGCTCATTCCAGAGATGTTTCCTGCCCAGTTGATTGTTGAGACCATATATTGAAGAAATGAAGCAATCAACTCTACCATTAAGAGATTTTACAGAGCATGTTATTTGTTGATCAGAGCAAGCAACCAAATGTATATCAAGAATGTTTGGATCCCATAAAATCAAGATTCTTGCCTTGGCAGAATTCCTCACATTTGACATATACCTCCAGTTAACTGCAAGCTTCTTGGCTATTCCTTGAATATTTTTTCCTTTTATTTTTGTTTCTATAAGAGTAATATAAGCTAAATGATACTGTAGAATATGATTTTTGACCAAGTGCTATTTAGAGGATTTATTTAATCCTCTCACATTCCAAAATGATAGATTCATCAGTTTTCCCCCCTCTATCAACATTAGAGGGATCTGCTTCTAATCCATGTGGAGAAATGCTAGAAAAAGGATTCAGGTTTTGGATATATTTTTGCATGAGAATTCCAGATTGTGAGGGGTTTTTCCCTTTGTTAACTTTCCTGGAAAATGCATTTTGCATATGCACCCTACCAGCAGATGTTGCATCTGTTAATCCAGGACCATACAGAGTTTGCACCACATGCACAGAGGCATGAGATGGCATCTCTTGCTGAACCTCATTTATACTTTCTTTCAAATGTCCAGATTGTATTTGCACACTCTTAGAAGATGTTTCACCTGTAGATAAACCAATAGAGCCTTCCTGAGCAGGATATTCATGCACAACATGTACACCTTCCTGGGGGTTAGAGGTAGCTCTATTCCCAGACAAGTTTTTATCAGTCAGATCTTGCACAACATGTATAGAAGTATCTGGGCCTACAGACTTTTGCTGAATGCCAACATCCTGAGCTTTCTGCTTGTCAGCTTGAGTCCCCTGATTCTCTTTTAGTTTTGGTACCCATCTTTGGGTTTTTGGAAAACGTTTGCAAAATCTTTTTTCATCACCCACCATCTTACATTTTTCACACCATCTAGGCTTCAATTCATAATGTATTGCTTGATTAAAACTTTTTCCATTTGGGTCTTGTATAGTAATTTGATCAGGGAGATGGGATGGCATACTCACTTCAATTAGCACTCTAGCATAAGACAATCGTTGCCTATTAGCAGTGAGTTTATCAGTAGCTATTGGCCTTCCAATGGTACTAGCTATTTTACTGATAGCCTTTTCATTCCACAGATTAAGTCTCAGAAAAGGCAACTGGATCCACATAGGGTATATACATTCATTATTCCTTGTATTTTCTTCACCTATTGACCAGATTTTCAGCAGCAGAGGTCTGGAACCAAAGAACCAAGGACCATTGCTAAGAATACCATTCATTTCTTCTTTATTCTTGAACTTAAACAAAAACAGTCCTGCTTTGAGAAGACAAGTTTCAGGGATAGCATAAGGAGCCCAGATTTTCTGCACGAAATTCTCCATTGCTTTAAATTTGACATTCAGCCCTATTACCTGACCAATCAAAGAGGATTCCCAGATAGAAGCTCCTTCATTCCATTCTTCTTCATTGAAAGACACACTATCCTTAGCTTCAGATGGTAGAAAACTCAGACTCATTCCACATCCAAGCTTCCTATTATCTGCAAAACAGCTTACCCAACTTTTCCTCTCTTTATCAGGAATAGATAGTTCTTTTGGAGGACCTAATGGAGGAAAATCAGAGTCATCACTGATATTTGTTCCCATTTTCGTCTGAGGACTAGCATTTCTACTTAAAATAGGATTAATAGATTCAGATCTCACAGCATCTTCACCATCCTTATGCAGGTTCAATGGAACAGTAGTAGATTTTTTATTAGATTCAAAAACCAATTGGACAGGATCAAAATCACTCATCTGAACTTGAGAAACTTTAGATCCAGCGAGATCCTCTTCTAAATCAACCTCTTCTGCCCAAGAAATCTTACTTTGAGATAGAGAAGACTCACTCAGTTAGCGAGCTTGAACTCCGATCAAATTGGCAGGAGTTTGCAGAACTCTAGAGGAAGTATTGAGGATCTCCGCCATCGATTTCCTCATCTTCTCCCCCTTTGGCCCCGTTGATCCCATTAAGATCGTTTTAACCACTTCATCCTCAGAGAGTAGGCTTTCATCTTCAAACCTGGTATCATAGAGATCCTCATGAGGAGAGGAATTCAATTTTGAAGCTCTCAGACCGATTTCTATGATCTTCTTCCCACTATTCTTCTTTTTCTTCCCCATCAAAACTCAGCGGGAGTGCAAGTTAGCAGCATCAGATTCGCCCGCTAACTTACACCGTCAGACCGCTCCTAGACCACTCTTTTTCTTACTCAGTGGATGATTAATATTGATAATGATATTATGATAAGTAATTTAAATGAATAATTATTTTGTGTAAAAGTGATTATTTTGAGATGTTTTAGAATTATTATTATGAGCAAAGAGATTATTTGAAAAAAAGGGGTTGGTTTGGATAATTATTAGAATAGATAATTTAAAGTATTTATTTCGAAAAAGGGTCATTTTGAGTTGTTAAGTTATTTTCATCAAAAGAATTATATTTTGATAATTATGATGATTTAAAAGAAATTATTTTGTGAAGGAAATTATTTTAGGAAGATTACAATAATTTAAAATAAATTATTTTGGAAAAAGATTATTTTTCTAAATTACATAATTGGTTGTTCATAGACTTATGACTCTTAATTTCGATTACCTGATTTGCCATGATATTATTGTACATGATCAGTTGTTTTTGCTATTATTTGCTGTGATTGAGAACCATTAGTAGTTCATGACTTAGTAGCCTCATGCGTCATGAACAGACTTAGTGACATGTGTGGGTACGTTGATCGAGTTTAGATGGTGAACCCGAGTTTCAATGAGGATTATGGTTGATTTAGAAAAACGAGAAGAGTTGGGATGGGGAAGTTAATGTTCATGTGATCGGATAAGACTGTTGATGTATCTTCCAGGCTCGTTCCCGTGGTTGGTGTCGCCACCGGGGTTGGTTTGTAGGGCTAAAGTGAAGTGTGTACATCACTTTAGTCAGTGAAATCGTTTCGTCACCCGAGTTGTGCTTGAGTTCGAACCAGGCAAAAAACGGTTTACGTGTAGTCCTCTGGCCGCATGTGTAGCGGGATTGGATGTACGTAGGGGATTTGTGAACAGTCAGTATCCGATGATAGGAGCATTGACTCTGTGTGAGATGTGACCGGTGACCTGTTATAGAATGACTAGTTACATGACCTCGTTTCTTGGCCAGGTATGATTTCTTATGAGATGCAGGCCAGTTGTGTTTCTTTTCATACATAGATCGGGGTTAATATTTAATTATCTATAATTTGAGACATATGGTATATACATGAGGTTTTCTTATTTGGATTATTTCGCTCGACGTACTACGTCTCGAGTTGTAGATCTTTAAGTATTAATTCCGTCTAGTGTATGACTCTGTACTTGGATGATTATTCTGATCGCTAGCTGTATAATCGACTTGTTACTTGGTTGATTTCCTGGGATTTATTATGATTATTCTACTCTAGTAGTAAATTATATTTAGATTATTAATATTTCAGTTGCATGTTTCCATTGTTATTATCATTATCGGATTGGTCGCACGACCGTTCTATTCTTCCTTTTGGGATCTTGCCGTGTGCCCTGCACCCTGACGTACACCTGTTTTCTCTGGTGTACGTCAGACTTAGAAGAAGAACAGGTTCAGCTTGGAGATGCGCCAGAGCCGAGTATTCTCAGCAGGAGTGTTTTGTAGACGAAGCAGAAGAAGAGTTGAAGCTCAGTTATTCCTTTCAGTTTATTTTCGTAGCATTTCCTTTTCCGCCTGATCATTGTATTTTATATTCTCCAGTATTTCATTCAGATAGTTTGTATAAGGGCATGTTTAGCCCGAATATTATGTCTGGATGATCATTTCAGTTGTGATATGTATTATTTTATTATGTGTTGTTCATTATATTCTTGCTGATTGTGATCGGGGACCTGTGACTTCGCGTTGTATTATTTCCAGACGCTTAGCGTATTGGATTGAGAAGAAAAGAAAGAGAAAAGCTAATAATAGTGTATATTTCTTCTCAATCTAATACGTCTCGGGCTTGTTCACGTTCCGATTCCCCCGTATTTTAGGAAGCGGGACGTGACACTTAACAATTGACCCGTAACATTAACAATTAACTCGTAACCTTAACAATTAATCCTAACTTTAACAATCTCCCAATACAAATAACAAAAATAATAAAAAACGAAAATAATAAAATAATCATCATCAATCATTTCAACTATCATCTCAGTACATCATGATAAAGAGAGAGAGAGAAAACAAAAATAATAAAATAATCTTCATCATATTTTAACAAAAAAAAAGAAAGAGAGAGAGAAGGATATTATGGTCTTCACATATTTTAATCTCTTGGGTTTTGTGTTTTGGGATCTCAGAGAACAAAATCTTTATTTTTTGGGTTAAAACACCCGTTGACAAAGTCTTGGGGGGTGGGAAGCACGTTTTCTTAGCTTTTGGCGGCTGGAAGCATTTTTCTCTTAGTAAAAACCATATATTACACTAATGATCATCAAAGAGATATTTATCATTTGAATTAATATGAATTGGAGATTCGTCACCGATCCTATACATAGTAGAAATAATTTTTTATATATATTTGGATGCATTCTCCAATTATTCATAGTAGAAATCATATATATATATATATATATATATATATATATATATATATATATATAGAGAGAGAGAGAGAGAGAGAGCAAAACTTATGTCAACTTAACTAGATAGCAAAAAGTTATGCACCAAACTTTTTAGCCACTCATATTGCCTAGGGATCCTTGTATGATATGGACAAGTTTTTTATATTAATAAATGAGTAATTCAGTCACTAATATACACGTGGATGCATTCTCCAACTAATTATGAGATTAATGCCTTCCATATTCTCATCGTGAAGATTCTCTGTGATCAGATCTAACGATACATTATGTTAAAAAAGTCGTTTAACTAGTGAATCGTGAATATGCCTACGCTAGTGACCTTTCTCAAATCTTGATAAATTTATAACCACCAATATTAGGCCCTACTTTTTTTGTATGATCTGCATCATCCACTTACAACTCTTATACAAGCTATGGGTTATTTGTCAACATCTAATTAACAAATATTGTAACAAGCACTGAAGGAAGTAAAGTCTTAAAGTGGAAGGCTCACAAAAAGAACACAGCTCAGCGGTCTACAAATTTCCCAAACTTACCTTAGAGCCTGGAAAAGTCAAAGAGATATAATTAGCAAGAAATAATGCCGTGACATTTTTAGTGATTCCGAACTTCATTTGTTTTTTTCTTTCTTGAGTACATGAGTAATTCAGTCAAATAAACTTTTAAAGAACCATTCCTGAACAGTACGCAAATTAATCTTGAACTTCTCATGAGTGTTTCTATACAAGTTTTGATTTAATCGCACTTGAATGCCCTCTAGCTTCAATTAATTTGCACTTATATACCCTCACTTATTGATAACACTTATATACTATAAATATTTTAAAACTTGCACTTAAATGCTCTTAGGTTTGCATAACTGAAGGTATTTAAGTGCACGGTTTAAAAACTTTAGCGTGTATAAGTGATGCCAAAACAAATGAGGATATGTAAGTGCGAGTTCTTAAAATTTGAGCAATGTAAGTACCGAAAAACCGAAAAAACCAAGTGAGGATATACAAGTGCAAAGTTGGGAGACCTATAAGGTACCGAATATATATAACTAAGCTTAGCTGATGCGCACATGCACAGAAGTTGGTGGTGTTAGGTTAGATCACATATCATGAATTGAAAAGAACCAAAAAAAGCATGATTGAGTATTGCCCACATCAAGGCATGGCAATATCTCATATTTGTCATGTAGTTGATCTCGACTTTGTCAAAACCTCATCCCAGCACCAAAAGCAGACATGTGGCAACGTGTACATTTAACATATACCCCCAGCAGCTTACTCGATAATGAGAAGGAAAGTTCTTCAGCCTACGATGAAATTCTCGGTGAGTGGCAATCAAGGGGTTTTTGTTGTTAAAGGGAGGTCCATTATTAGCAACATTATTACGGGACATTATAAGCTTGTAAAAGACCATAGAAGGAAATTAAAGTGCTACCTAAAAGAGGCATTATGAAAGTGGATATAAGAAAAGCGTGTGACACAGCGGATTGGAGTTTTCAACTAATTAATAAGGGTTTTGGTGGGGTTCGGGCACGTGGGGTTCGGGCACGTGTACGTACACTACTAAGTTTTCTGATCTTGCTTCGTGGTGAATGCAAGGCTATTTTGAGGGAAGGAGGGGTTTCGGGTACGGGGGAAACTTTACCTCCATACCTCTTAGACTTCGCTTGGTTTGAGAGAAAGTGAGAGAAAAGAAAAAGAAAGAGAAAGTAAAAAGAAAGGAAAAGAAAAAGAAAAGAAAATGATATTCTTTTTATTGTTTGGTTAGAAAGAATATTGTAAGGAAAGTTAGAAGAAAATTCATAAGAAAGTTATTTTCTTTTGTTTGGTTGCTTTTCTGAGGAAAAGAGGAAGAAAATTATCACAACATAATTTTAATTCATACTTTTTGGATTTAGATTTAGATTTTAAATAATTTACAAAAAATAATTAAATTAAATTGTAATTCTATCATATTTTCAAAAAAATTACAAGTTATTGTACATGTTTACACAATCTTAATTCAAGAAAATTTAGTCAAATTTACGATGACTCTAAATTTGCATATAATTTTACATGATCTTGGACTTGCAAGTTATTCATAACCTCGGGTGAAGAAAGATAATTCCGAATAAGCTCTAGACAATGATGCAATTCAAGCATAATTATTCAAAATTAGTATCATTCATATCTTAGGAAGTAACAGGCTAATAAACATGTATTTAAAAAAAATTAGCAATTTCCTAACACAAAAACTTGAGTGGCCATCAACATCGAGTTTGTAAATATTAACAAGCAGAAACACAACCACAATTCCGCTAATTAAAGAACAACATTTCTCACATATAATATTTGCAGAAAGAAAGGTCAATGAAAGAACCAAAACAAATCTAAAGAAAATGTCATGATATTCCTAATATAAAGTATAATCCATTTCTAATCACAAAGTCTATTACAATCAATTTCATATAAAAAATCTTAACCAACAAAATCTATTACAATCAATTTCATATATGGAGAATCTTAACCAAAGAGAAAGAGAAAAATATGCCGAAGTCCTTAGTTTTTGACTTTAGTGAGCCCATCAAAACATCAATCTCGCATCCTTCATCCCCTGAAATTAATTCAAAAAATTTCAAATAAGTAGAATGTAAACAACAAAAACCTATAAAATTAGCAAAGCATATGCAGAATATAACTACTATATGTTAGCTAAACCAAAAGAAGAAAAATGACAGTGATAAAACCCTTCCAAGGAAAAACCATCACATGATCCCATCTCCAATAAGTAATTAAGAAAATATATATTTGTATGAGTGCAGCAGAGTGCACACCTATAATGTAAGTCTGTAACCACACTATATATGACATCATAGTTCGTATTTACAGCCAAAATTCTGAAAATAGGCATATGACGACCCCAAAATAAGCTCCGAAGGATGCTCCATCCTTATCGGTGCACCTACAGAAATGCTTGGACCACAATACATCGGAACATGAAATATGTACAGGGAGAGCTCACACCTCAATAACCGAGTTAGAAATGTCAACAAGTTTATGTTTTTAAAATCATCAAACAGAATATATAGCATATATCCTGGGTTCTTTTTGAGTTAAGCCTGAAATATTGCAAACCGAAACGGATGCAAATATGCATTACTTTTCAAGGATGCTAAGATAGACCAGTTCTATATATGCACATCCACAACCCCCACACAATGATAATTTGGTATTGAGACAATTTAACCACCTGTGGCTATGCTCCCCGCTCAACTGTTGCAGATAAAACACTCTCATGAGGGGAAATTGAGAAGCGTTGAAGGATACATACATTCACGACGACATATTCATGAATATACATGCGATACATGGGAGATATATATAAACTCATCATATCATATTCCAAATCCAATTAAGTATCATGAAACCAATCATCGTTATAAACATAACTAGCTAGCTTACTCCGATATATCATGACATCTCTACGCCTAGACAAGTAGGAAACATGACATCTCTATGCCTAGACAAGTAGGAAACAACTCATTTCTTGAATCATAAGTGATATATCTCAGTTCCTCCAAATCTAGAACATCTCTATTAAGTATGAAGATCTATTAATTTATTTCAAGCCCTCATAGCTTAAATGTAATAAAAGCAAGGGTGATGATAGAAACCTTGGTGTTTGATAGAGCAGATTGGATAACATAGTTTGCAAAAGGGTGCTGCAGCAACTCCTCAAGCTCAGGTGCTGCCAACATCTCAACCACTATTGCAGCCTTAAGCTCTTCATGAAACTCCTTGAAACATTTTTCCACCACATTGCTGCTAAATTTCTGCATAGAGAGTTGCACATAATGTCCTTGAAATTGAGATGCCAAGATTGTGTTTGTCGAATGAGATTTCAAGCCTATAACATATTGGACCACGTAATTTCTGGGAAAAAATATCATGGAAGAGAAGGGCAGTAAGTTGATGAAACAATGCTAACAAGAAACATAATTAACACTTGGAAGATTAACCTCAACAAAATAATTAAGTTCAACAAAGGAACAACACCAGCAGAACTTCACTTTCATATATTGTACACAATAAGGAAAATGAAAAGAAAATCGAAGTAGTATTCTTCAAAGAAAGACTTAGGCACATAACTTCGCAATCTCGCATCACTCTGTGCTCAGGTTAGATGAAAACCAATTATTTCATATAAATGTAACCAACAATGTTAAAATCCCAACAATGCTAAAATCTGACATATGTTAAAACGTGATATATAAATGTAATCAACAATAATTCTTGTTTTCCATACATTTGGATAAATCGTGGTTCCTTCCAATTATTCAAAATAATACGAAATAAATACGTACAAAGCATGTTGCAGAATGAAAAACATCAATGGGTGATTGTTCTCCATGTATTTGGATAGATTGTGGTTCCTTTTAAATAATTGAAATGTACATTCACAACTTCAATTTGATAATACTGTTACTGTATTACTATTTTCTGTAGGTCTGGAACTCAAGGCTCTTTTCAAATGAAAATGAAGTAATGCATGTTACCAGTTACATAGCATTATGATATTAATTTTATCCCATAGATATGAAGCTCAAGGAGCATTCATGATTAGCCAAATAAAACATATTAACAGTATCACTATTCAGTTTCCCATGGTTTGAGCTTAAACTTCGTTTGAAGAAACAAACTAACTTGGAATTTCTTAAACTTTAGCTTCATTATGCTTTTTTGCGTCTTACGATTTATCAAAAAGTTGTGATCAAGTGCTTAATTCTTCAAAAAAAAATTTAACTTCCCGATAAGAGGTCCAGATTTTCATTCAGGTTGGATATTTAACCTTTACAGTCTCAGACAAAGCGGGAAGCAGAAGAACGGCTAAATGAGGTAATTTTAACGCACAACAAACTCTAATGCATAACAAACTCCTATGACACCTAAGGTTGTTGGCATATGCATATACCTTTTTGTTCTTGTCTCTCTTCAACTAAATTTGCCATGAGCACTCTGTTGATGTGAAGGGTTTAAAGAAGGTTGACGAAGTTTTCCAACTTGAAAGGAAGGCCATTGAAGATCTGATATATGTCGCGAACGTGTCATATCTTGTATTTTTCCTTTCAAATTTATTTAATGGCTATTAGATGTGAGCATAAATGCGATCAACAACTTTTTAAGAAAATGAAAACATCAATATTTTGTTGAGTTTCCATATAGTGTTTCATGGTTTTTCTTTTTGTTATTATATTCCAGTGCAAATTATTGCTCTCATGTTTGTGATGTCTTCCATTTAATCTGTTTTCTCATAGTTTTTGTCTCTTTCTCTTGTCTAGGCATTCTTAGTGAAGAATACTTTGCAGTCCAGTATACTGTCAACAGGGAAACCAGAGGTGTGCTTCTGTCTCTAAGCAGCTATCTGATTTACCTAGTTAACTGTAAAGTTCTACCAAGTGATCACGAAAGTGCAATCTTTTGAATCTTGCTAGGCCTATATTTACATGCTAACTTAAAATTTATAACAGTTCTGACTTCCCGGATCGAGACTGCTCCATTCATTTTGAATCTTCCTAGGCCTATCTTTTATGGTACTCATGAAATTTTTGCATATAAAATCAGCAGATAACCGTGCAAATTTATGACAGGTCAACTTTTCCATCCAAGAAAGAGCAACTAATTTGTTTATCCCGTAAGAAGATAGGCTAAATATCATAAACCCCTCATGCTTAATCCAACCTAAATTAAACTTCAAAAACCAACAAAAATATGAGCAGAATTTACCTCGGATGAATTTGGATTCATGTTGACAGAGAGATCCAAGAGTAACCTGCAGTTGAAATCTGGAGCGATCGGAAAAGATCAAAGATATCACCAAAGACAAGCCTAATTGCGAGTAAACCAAACGAAAACATCAATTCAGACAATGAATTGTACTATGTTACTGTAAATAAATAAAAAATAACAATTCAAACAATGAATCGAAGCTCACCCTCGGATTTCCCCCTTGTTACGCGATCGGCGTTGAACGATCCATAGAAGAGCGAGGGAACGTTCGCGATTTCAAACTGACGAGAGCTCGATTGGACAAACCCTAGTTTGGTCGGCGTTGACCTAGGGTTTGATCGAGATCGAGAGAGAGAGAGAGGAGAGAACGAGGAGTCGAAAGAGAAAGACGATGGACTCGAGATTGGCGACGAGCAAGGCGACGAGGAGGAGAGATCGGGATCGCGTCGGGGGATGATTTCCGTAGCTCTCCCTCGTTTTCACTGGGGCAGCGGAGAGAAAATAAGAATGAAAAAAATATATATCGTTTTTCTGCAGTAAAATTTATTTTCTTTTTCTTTTTTGTTTTCTTTCAAAACAAACAGGGGAAATTCATTTTCTCTTCTATTTTACTTTCTTTTCTTTCCCTTTCTCTCAAACCAAACATAGCCTTAATTTGTTTTGTGCGTGGGATACCTCATTAGAAGCCTTAAAAGCATGCAAACGATTAGAGGCTTTAATTAAGTATTACCCTAAACATAGGGAATCGATACTCTTTGCAAGGGCCGGTTTTGTTCCTATAATTTGCATTGAAGAATAATTTGTAACATTTCTCTTTGCCCCCTGGGTTTACATATTAACCTACGTAAGAGCACATTTTTTTCTTGACTGGAACGGATATATAGGAATGAGAGGAATGGCATTCTAATTGCATTGGGGGTATGAAGAAGGTATTTTGCCAGTTCAAGCATTTAGGAGTGCCAATGTCTGCTACTAGAACTTCATATAACCTCTATCATGAGCTCATCATTAAAGTTTGTGGTTCACATTCTTTGTCCTATATATGTAGGGAGGCTAGAACTAGTAAAATGTGTGCTTTTCACCTTGCATATATATTGGTCGATCTGATGCGTATATGTTGCCTATGAAGGTGTTGAACATGACTCCATTTACTATCAATTTATTTGGGGGGAAGAGAGGGCATTCATAAGATACATTTGATTTCATGGGACAGGGTGTGTTTGTTTAAAGAACAGGGAGTTCTTGGTTTGATGAAAGCAAAGTTACGGAACAATGTGGCCATGATCAAACTTCTCTAGGCTATACATTGCAAGGAGGATCGTTTGTGGAGTAGATGGGTGCATGGTCAGTATGTGAAGAGTCACGTGTGTGTGTGTGT
>BQKN01000068.1:1331816-1347742 GCA_022839385.1 Asparagus kiusianus | reverse complement strand
GCAAAACAGGAGCTCGCGATCTGTTCAAAGGAAAGTTGTAATTTTTTGTTTCTTTCTTTATTTTGATCTCCATTGTAACCGGCTCTTATAAAAAGACCGGATATTTTGTAAAACGCATAAAGTTGTTTTCAAAGTTTGTAATGGAATCCTCAATGAAGAAGAACACGATTTTCCACGCGAACAGGTTTAAAACCCTCTCTTAGTTATCTAAAATAGTTATGACAAAGGGGTATATATAGGCTTGAAGATAACAACTCAAAAAACCTCAAAAACCGATTAAAACCAAAAACAGATGTTACCGTTACTGTGCAACGGGTGACTGCTACATTAACAGCGGTCGACCATACTGTAGCACGGTCGACCGCACTGTTCACAAACTGTTTCTTTTTTTGACAGATTCTGGAATTTTGCGTATCTGACTTTGTAAAATCAATTAAAAATAGTAAATCAATTCCAAAAATCATGAACTTTTGCGAGAAGGTTCTAGACATGTAGATAAACATGTTAGTGAAAAAATTTCTGAAATATAACTTCCCACTTGAGAGAAATAAATGTTTTAACATAGATATATAGTTTTTGAAAAAAACTGTTGAAAACTCGATTTTGTAAATTCAATTGAAAATAACAAAACAACTCCAAAATTAGTAAAACTTAGGAAAATTTTGTATATATGATGATAAACATGTAAACAAAAAATGTCAAATTGTATTTCCCAGTTGTGAAAACGCATCAGTTTTATAAAAACATGCACGAACATGAGCTTATTAAAAACTTGATTTTGTAAATTCAAACGAACATAACAAATTAATTCCAAAATTAATAAAACTTTGGAAAACATTTATAAACATGAAATTGAACATGTTAGAAAAAGAATTTCTCAAATTAAATTTCTCATTTGTGAAAACTCATGTATTTTGCAAGTGTGTCCAAAATATAAAAATTTGATATACATGAAATTTGATGTTTTGACATAAACAATGTTTTAAAACCCTATGGACTGATTTTATAGACTTTATGAAATATGTATACAATGATTGTTAAATCCATAAACCAAAGCTTGTGTATATATATAACTATATATACAAAAACCAAATATGTGTGTGTATATATGATGGAGCTTAAAGTACTAACACACGTAATATAAAACCTAAACTAAATATACCCAAGCTTGATTGATCTTCGATGTAGCTCAAATTGGTACACCTACAGATGAAGCTAGAACTTAAATCTTTAACTTTGAATTACGTAGGCTTCACTCCATAATTCCGCCAACGTCCATTGGATATGATCGTGAATGCGCAATTTCATCCATCCTCAAACTCGTTGTTTATTTACAATAAATAGAAATATAAAAATACTAGATAAACAACATTAGTGGTAAATTATTTATTAAACATCATCAAAAAAAAAGAGGCCAACAATCAGGTTCTGTTTGGAAAAGGAGCTGAAGTATGATATGATTGGTGTGGCGTCTGTAATGAAGATGTGAGAAATTCTCAACAATAAGTACCTTACGAAGAGTGTTGAGTACAGGTTGTATTTGCTGTGTAGGTTATTCAGATTCTAAATATCCAGAGGTACCTTGCTTGCTGCTCATGTGAACAACTATACAAAGTTGTTGTCGGACTTGGTGAATGTTGATGAGAAGATATCGGATGAGTACAATATGATTATCTTATTGGGCTCCTTACCGGATGAGGAGTATGGCATCTTTGTGCTCACATTGTTGAACGGAAGATCTTCTATCAGCTATAATGAAGTTACTAATACATTGACGAATTATGATTTGAGAAGGAAGGACAAGGAGACTTCTCACACTAGTACTTCAGGAGAGGCCTTGTCGACGAGAGGAAGATGTCCATATCCGAAAGGTTGTAATAGAGGAAGGTCAAAGTCAAGAGGTCGTCATCAGCTAGGAAAGAACCAATGTGCATTCTGCAAGGAACTGGGACATTGAAAAAGAGATTGTCCAAAGATCAAAGAGAAGGAGAATAGCAAGAAAAAGGGCCCGAAGGCCAATAAGGTGAACGTTGCAAAATGTGATGATTCCGATGATTCGAGCTTTTCTCTATTGATTACTCCGGAGGTGAACCACTTGGATGTATCAGATTGGATGCTTGATTCTGGTGCTACTTATCATGTGACCCCTAGGCGAGATTGGTTTGCATCATTCAAGAGACTCAATGGGGGTGTTGTTGTCATAGGAAATGATCAATTCTATAGCATTTGTGGGATAGATACCGTGTGAATTTGGATGCAGGATGAAGTAGTCCGTGAGTTAAAAGAGGTGAGATTCGTTCATCACCTGAAGAAGAATCTTATCTTAGTTGGAGTTTTGGAGGCAAAGGGATTCAAGGTGACCTTTGAAGACGTTGTAGCAAAGATTACTAAGGGATCTTTGATGGTGATAAAGAGAATCCGCAGTCAGAACTTGTATTATCTGAAGGGGAGCATCAAGATTAACCAGGTAGCTTTAGCTATTTTAGAGGAGGACATGAGTAGGCTTTGGCATTACAAGTTAGGGTATACAAGAGAGAAGTCACTACAAGCTTTGTGCAAGCAGAGGCTATTGAAGGGAGCCAAAAGTGGTAGAGTGGAATTCTGTGAACACTGTCTTCTTGGCAAGAAGACAAAGATGAAGTTCGGGACGACCATTCATAGGACAAGGGGCATCCTGGACTACGTGCACATAGACGTTTGGGGTCCCACCAAGACTGTATCACTTGGTGATCGATATTGGTTCGCCACGTTCGCTGATAACTATTATAGGCGATGTTAGGTGTACACCATGATGAATAAGAGTGAATTCCTAGATTTGTTTGTAAAGTGGAAGAAAAGATTGGAATTGCAGACTGGGAGAAGGATCAAGACGTTGTGATCCAATAACGATGGTGAATATACTTCAGATCCCTTTCTACAACTATATCAAGACGAGGGCATAGAGAGGCACTTCACGGTTAGTCATACACCACAGCAGAATGGGGTGGTAGAGAGGCTAAATCGGTATTTGCTAAAGAATGTCTGATGTTTTTGTCGTAGAGTCATTTGGAGAAGATCTTTTGGGCTGAGGTACTTACATATGTGAACCACCTTATTAATAGGCTACCTTCATCTGCGTGTGAGGGAAAGACCCCTATGGAGATAAGGTCAGGAGAGCCAGCACACGACTATGACTAGCTCAAGGTATTCGGGTACCCTGTATTTTATCATGTGAGAACAGATAAATTGGAACCTCGAACTAGGAAGGCCATATTTGTAGGATTCAAGCGTGGTGTCAAGGGATACAAGCTTTGGGATCTAGTTGATAAAAAGATTATGCTGAGTAGAGACGTCATATTTGATGAGACTTCTATCTTGAAGCTTCCCAGCTCTTATCAGGTGGAGAGCGACCCGACGAAGGAGATATCGTAGGTGGTGAAGATCGATGTAGCTCCACAGTGTTCAGATGGTATAGTATCCGTTAGAGTGCCGACTGAGGTGACACCAGCCAAGCACGATGGTGATACAGAGGATAAGGGTACTGATGTGCAGGATTAGGAACCGACGGCTCAAGTTTAGGATTTTATTACGGTTCGGAGACAGAGGAGAGACATACGGATGCTAGCACGGTATGTCAACACAGTTGTGTATGCACTTCCGGTGGAGAGTATTGATGAGATGGTGCCTACTTCATTCAGAGAGGCCGGGCAGAGTTCGAAGGCTAATTCATGGCAGGTAGCTATGTAGTAGGAGATGGAGTCTCTTCACAAGAATGATACGGGGGAGCTTGTTGAGCTTCTAAAGGAGTGGAAGGCAATTGGTTGCAAGTGGGTATACACGAAGAAGGAGGGCATTGAAGGCACTCTATTGAGGTTCAAAGCTAGGTTGGTTACGAAGGGCTATGCATAGGAGGAAGGTATTGACTATAATGAGGCTTTCTCTCTGGTGGTGAAGCACTCTTCTATTCGGATTTTGCTAGCTTTGGTGGAACAGTATGATTTAGAGTTAAATCAGTTGGATGTGAAGACGATATTTCTTCATGGTGATCTTGATGAAAAAATATATATAACTCAGCCATTAGGACTCCGAGCTGCAGGGAAAGAAAAATTAGTTTGCAGATTGAAGAAATCACTATACTGTTTGAAGCAGTCTCCTCGACAGTGGTATAGGCGATTCGATGGTTTTATGATTGGTCATTCGTACACTCGGAGCCAGTTTGATCCTTGCATATACTTTTACAAGTTAAGAGGAGGTGCATACATTTATTTGTCGCTTTATGTCGATGACATGTTGGTTGCCTCTACTTCCAGGTCGGCTATAGATGAGTTGAAAGTTCAGCTTTCAAATGAGTTTGAGATGAAGGACTTGGGTAAGGCCAAATGCATTTTAGGGATAGAGATCGACAGAGACAAGAAGAAGGACAGAATTTGTTTGACACATGTAGCTTATTTGAAGAAGGTTCTATAGTGATTTCATGTTAGCATGGATACGAAGCCAGTTAGTGTACCATTGGGAGCCTATTTGAAGCTTTTAGCTGGTCTTTCACCAAAATTAGTTAAAGATTGAGAGTTGATGTCGAAGACTCCATATGTGAGTGTGGTTGGGAGCTTGATGTACGCGATGGTATGTACGAGGATAGATTTATCACAGGCGGTGAGCATGGTTTCAAGATACATGCATGATCCAGGAGTAGGTCATTGGGACGCCATGAGATGGATTTTGAGGTACATTCGAGGTTCGCTCAATGTTGGTTTAATTTATAAGCGGGACACTACAGGTGGATAGTTATGCAATGGCTATGTTGTTTCGGATTATTTTAGGGATTTGGATAAGCGCTGGTCTACTATGGGGTATGTATTTACTTTGACCCGTGCGCCGGTGTATTAGAGATGCACCTTACAGTCGACGGTGGCTTTGTCTATGACGAAGATAGTATATGGTAGTTACTATGGCTGTGAAGGAGGCTATTTGGCTTTGAGGACTTTTGGAGGAACTTGATATATCACAGAGGTCCGTCACTATTCATTGTGATAGCATGAGTGCTATCTATTTGGCGAAGAATCATGTTTTTCATGCGAGGACGAAGCATATTGACGTTCCTTATCACTCCGTTCGAGATGTTCTTAAAGATGACGATGTGGAGATTGTGAAAGTCCACACGAAGGATAATCCGGAGGATATGCTCACTAAGGTGGTTCCGAGCAACAAGTTTGATCATTGTCGAGATTTGTTGCACATTCATGATTGTTGAGGCCATTAGTGGCTATTTGGATGAATCACGTTCGACTTGATTCCTTAGACAAGAGGATATGTAGGCAGTCTTTATGATGCAGTCGGGTTTGGATTAGTTAGTTTTGATGGGGGTGAGATTGTTTGGACTCTCGTTTGGGTTCCCTACTTGTTGTGAATTGAGTCTGTTGTCGTGAATTTACTTCACGGCGTACTGAACAGAACAAGTGAGATATTTGGTTGCTTTGGTGTCGGTTCAGTTTTGGAAAAACTTCACCGAGGTGGAGAATTGTGAAGAGTCACGTGGGGGGGGCACATATGTATGTGCGGCAACACGATCCAGCGGACAAAAGAGAGGTCCGCTGGATATTTTGAGAGGCCCACCCAAAATTGTACAGCACCCTATATATACCCAGGCTAGGTTTTTTTTGTTCGGTAGGAAAAGAGGGTTTGTGCAGGAGCTTTTTCGGCTATGATTCTTTTTTGACAGCGGCGGTGTGCAAGGGTTTTGCGGCTACGGAGAAAAAGCAAACAGAGGGCTGTGGTTGTTTTGCTTCGTGCAGGTGCAGAAGAAAAAAGGAGCCGAGTTTAAGTGGGGTTTTTGTATCCATTGAGAGAGATAATTGTGTGAGAGGTTTGAGAGATTGTGTGAGGGTTTAGATTGAGTGATTATAAACCCTAGTTGTATTCTGTCCTCTAGTTGTAGATTTCCCCCCTCCTTGCCTAGTGGACGTAGGTAATTTGCCGAGCCATGTAAAATTAGTTTGTCTTGCTTTTGTGTGATTTGTAATAGCTTATTTAGGTTCCCTAGATAGGTCAGTCCTAGAACTGATGAGAGGAAGAGCTGATATCGTACTCTGTTAAGATATTTTGCTTAATGTTCTTGTTTTCTTTGTGAAACAGGAATTTCTATTATGACCTGACTCTCTTGTTGTGCTGCCGAAGTGCTGTCAAAATTTCAACTGCGCACAACACAGTATCTAAGGAGGGCAAATGTATAAGAGGTGAGAGCAAGGGATGTTGATTCTTAGCTGTAGAGGAAACTACTGCAAGTCAAGGATTGGCTTCTTGTTCATTTTGAAAGTGATGATCAAGATATCACACAGACTTACAGCTGGAGAACAGGAGAAAAGCTGAAGCTTACGTCTGCATATAATGCTTTATTCTGCAATCAACCTGATATAAGATGGAGATCTATTATTTAGGATTATATATCTATTCCTATGATTTCATTTATGCTTTGATTAGCTTTGTGTCAAAGAATACTGACTTAGGATAGACTCCTTACGTTTGGAGTGATTCAAGAGAATAAGTGCATCCAGTATGGACATGGAGGATAAGATATTTATCATTTGTTCTTCTATTGCCTTGTTGTTGTGATTGTATGGAAGAAAATTTTGCAGTGGCAGAAAATTCAAATGGATCCTATGACCTGAGGGTAAGAGAGTGAGTGGTTTTGTAAATGGAAGAGGAAGTCTTCCATGAATTTTAGATGCAAAATTGTAGCTAGCCCCCAATATTGAAAGCCTCAAGTGACCCAATCCATTGTATTTTGGGCTATATGTTTAAGCCCTAAATACAAATCATATTTGTGTTTAAGGCATAATTACACTATCAAGTAAGCGATGAGAGAAAAAACTTCCTTCAATTTCAAAATTGCCCCTAATAAGTGATTTCTGGCCTCCTCCAAAATCGGTAACCACGCCCCGAGACCCCAAATTAAATTACCCTCTCCTTCTCTCTCTTCTATTCTTAATGGAAACCCAACGACCCCAAAAAAAACCTTTCTTTCACCCTCTCAAAATTCTACCTAGCATTAAGGCTTCTTCAGTGAAAAATGGTCAAAAACCCAATTTCAGATAGGGAATTATCAGATTTGGCCACAAAGGATGAAGTTGCTGATGATTTTGAAGTTCTTCTTCGTAGTGGGCGGTCGGAGCAAGATTAGGAACTAGTATTGGCTTCAAATGTTGGGTGTGAACGACGGTCGAAATATGGAAATGAAATAATTCCTCATCATTGAAGGTCGTTCATAAACCTTGTGCTACTGCTAATGATGGTGAATCAACAAGTGATGATCCCATGAATCCCTCGAGTGATGAACCTAGTCTCTCTTTGAGTGATGATGAATCATGTCATTTCTCTGGGAATGACAGCATGGATGAAGCAACGAATGCTAATTTGGACATGCAAAAAGGTGAACAACTTGGCGAAGGCATGAAACAAAGTTTAAAAGGGTATGGATCATGCGTCAAAAAAAAATTTACGCAATTGTGATTTAATTGTTTATTTTATGTTTGTAGATTGTGTGCAATTTCTATGGAAAAGCTTAGAAATCAAATTTTATCATTGTATTAATTAATTTATAATTGTTTGGAAAGTCAAAGATGTTGTTGTATTAGTTTATTGTAAATTATGTATTGTTGATTGTGATGTTGAAAATGGGTGTAGACCCATACCTGTCAGTGGCGAACTCGAGATCGACAGCAAGGTCCAGCTTAGGCTAGCTCACGGCTGATTGTAGGTGAGCTCGAAGAAGACCCGCAGGCGAGCTTCACTCAGGTAAGGATGGAGCAGGCGAGGTCGAGACCCTCTGCAGGCGAGTTTGAAGCTACAGGCGGGGTTTGGCGACCTACAGGCGAGCTTGGAGTTGGGGAGAAGGAGAGGTTCGGTTGGCGAATCATCGACAAGCTTTAAGCAGGTGAACTCGAGCGTTTTGAGGACCTCGCCTGCTACGGAGAGAAAGCTCGCATGCGCATTGGGTTGGATCCAGCTGGATCCCACTCGTTTTTGGCCCTAGGGTTTCCCTACTTAAGGGAAACCATGTGCACGAGTAATTATGGAGAATCTCAAGCAAATTCTGAGATCAAGGCTCGGCGGTGGCTTTAGGAGCGTTTCTCCCCATTGATTCTTCGAACATGAGATTTGCTATTGAAAATCTTGGTCATTTATTTGTCAAGTCCTGTAGCGATTTATTAGAGAGAGAGAGAGAGAGAGAGAGGGAGAGAGAGAGAGAGGAGACTTTCCAAGTTGGAAAATCTCAAGCCCTTATTTAAACAACAGAGAGTTCTCTGTTGGTTCTTCTCTTGAGAGATCTTAAGTTAAGATCTACTCTTATACAAGCTTTGTAATCTTCTTTAATAAAAAGGAAATTATTTGTGTGGCTCCCAAGGACATAGCCAAGTTGCTGAACCTCGTTAAAGCTCTGTGTTCTCTGTTCTTGCTATTTTAGATTTACTGTGATTTCTTTTTTTCATTACTTAACACAAGATCCGGTAGGGTAAATTACGTAGAGGGTTCATATTTGACACGTGGTTGAATAGCTAAGGAGCAGTTGTACCAATGTTTGGTAGCTTGAATCCTAACAACGGGAATCAGAGCATATCTGATTTCTTAACAACTGGTATCAGAGCTATTGTTCAGATCTGTGTGTGTAAGAAATGGCAGAAGAAGGCAAATCTAAAATTAAAAAGTTTGACGAATTAGACTTCACCTACTGGAAGTCAC
The DNA here is from genome assembly GCA_022839385.1 of Asparagus kiusianus. Taxonomy (NCBI): domain Eukaryota; kingdom Viridiplantae; phylum Streptophyta; class Magnoliopsida; order Asparagales; family Asparagaceae; genus Asparagus; species Asparagus kiusianus. The sequence continues at coordinate 1,339,027 of BQKN01000068.1, read as the reverse complement.
AGATGAAGGACTATCTGTACTAGAAGGACCTTTACCGTCTATTGATGGGTAAAGCAAAAGGAAAGAAGAAAGATGAATCCGACGAGGACTGGGAAGTATTGGATCGAAAATCCTTGGGGTAGGTCCGATTAGCCCTCGTAAAATCTGTAGCACACAATATATTAAAGGAGAAGACGACAGTGGGGCTTATGGAAGTGCTCGTAACGATTTACGAGCAACCGTCAGCTACAAATAAGGTGCATCTCGTTAAAACGCTATTCAACCTCAAGATGGCAGAAGGATATTCCTTCATGATACATCTCAGCGAGTTAAACATGATTGTTGATCAACTCATCTCAGTCAACATCACGTTTGATGATGAAGTGCAGGCTTTATTAATACTATCGCAGTTGCTGGATAGTTGAGCAGGTTGCTTGACCGTAATCAGCAACTCGGCAGGGAAGGAGAAGTTGAAGCTAAACGAGGTGGTAGATATGATTCTATATGAGGAGGATAGAAGAAAATCGAATGACTCAGAAGGTTCAGGTTCAGCCCTAAGTCTCGAGCAGAGAGGCAAAAGCCTTAATAGGGGAAACCAAAACTGGAATCGATCGAAATCAAAGAAGAAAAGGTCGAACTCGAAGGTGAGACCTATCAAAGGAAAATGTTAGAATTGCGGCCAGGAGGGCCATATGTCTTCAACCTGTAAAGCACCGAAGATGGATAAAAATAAGCAGGAGGCTCATATTGTGCAAGATGCATTGATTCTCACTATGGATAGCGATTCTGATTCATGGGTCATTGATTTGGGAGCCTCTTTCCACACCACTGCTAATAGAAGGCTATTTTAGAACTATGTAGCAGGGGACTTTAGGAAAGTATACTTGGGGATAATGAACCCTGTAGTGTCATTGGAAGAGGCGACGTGCAAATACAGTTGAAGGGTTCCAAGCGGTCTCTGAAGAATGTCAGCCACTTACCAAAGTTGAAGAGGAATCTTATTTCGGTTGGTCAACTTAGAGCAGAAGTCTATGTTACAACATTCACTGGAGATTCATGGAAAATCTCCAACGGTACAATGGTGGTTGCTCGTGGGAATAAGACCGGTACCCTCTACCTAACTTCACACGCGAGTGACACCCTTACGATTGCTGTAGGCAAGGAGAATGTAGATATGTGGCACAATAGGCTGGGACACATGAGTAAAAAGGGTATGAAGATTCTTCACTCAGAATTGAAGCTAACCGTCATCGATTCGGTGGAAGTCGGTGTTTGCAAAGACTGCATCTTTGGGAAGCAGAAGAGAGTTAGTTTTCTGAAGGGTGGAAGACCACCTAAAGCTCACAAGCTAGAGCTTGTTCTTATAGATTTATATAGTCCAGCTAGCATGACTTCCCTTGGCGGTTCGGCATACTACGTCACCTTTATCAACGATCACTCGAGGAAGGTGTGGGTATACTTCTGAAGCACAAGTCAGAGGTATTCAACATCTTCAAGAAGTAGAAAGCTATGGTGGAGAATAAGACGGATCTGAAAGTGAAGTGTCTGAGATCAGACAATGATGGAGAATATGAACTGGAGGAGTTCAAGAAGTTTTGTGCTTTGAACGGGATTTGTTTGGAGAGGACTACTCCAAGGATGCCTCAACAAAACCGTGTAGCAGAAAGAATGAACAGAACGCTGACAAAGCATGCGAGGAGAATGCGTCTACATGCAGGTCTACTAAAAATGTTTTGGACGGATGCGGTGCATACAACAGCTTACTTTATAAATCACGGGTCATCAGTTCCATTGAACTTTGGGATTCCGTAAGAGGTTTGAAGTGGTAAGAAAGTTAATCTCTCACACTTAAGAGTCTTTGGTTGTGTGGTATATGTCCATATCAGTGATCATGTCAGGGACAAGCTAGAAGCTAAGTCACTGAAGTGTACATTCATTGGGTACGGCATTGATGAGTTTAGGTATCGTCTTTAGGATGAGAAGAATAGGAAGATCATTAGGAGCCGAGATGCCATATTCTATGAGGAAGTGATGTACAAGGACAAGAACAATGTCAAAGCTGGCCAAAGCAGTGGGAGCTGCACTACGGACGCGGGTGCATCCAAGTATATGGATTTGAAGAAACTTTCAGATGGGGAAGTCAATGTCTATCCTGAACGAAGAACGGAGGAGACTCCAGGTGCAGAATCGACTACCCAGGGCGATGAGCCTAGGAGGTCATCCAGGGTACCCAAACCGAATCCTAAGTATCTCTCATCACTAGACTACCTACTTTTGACAGATAGTGGAGAACCAGAATGCTATGAGGAGGCTATGCAAGTGAGTGAATCTCAACAGTGGGAGCATGCAATGCAAGAAGAGATGGATTCTCTCCACTCGAACGTGACATGGGAGTTAGCCAAGCTACCTGCACAGAAGAATGCCTTACATAACAAGTGGGTTTACCGGGTCAAGCAGGAGAGTGATGGAAGGAAGAGATATAAGGCCAGATTAGTCGTGAAGGGGTTCCAACAACGGGAAAGAGTGGATTATACATAGATATTTTCCCCTGTTGTGAAGCTCACAATCATCAGGGTGGTGTTGAGCTTGGTAGCTGCTAAAAATCTCTATCTTGAGCAGTTAGATGTGAAGACTACATTTCTTCATGGTGACTAGGATGAAGAAAGCTATATGAAGTAACCTGTTGGCTTTATTAAGGAAGGAAAAGAAGAGATGGTGTGTAGGCTCAAGAAGAGCTTATACGGATTAAAACAGGCTCCGCAGTAGTGGTATAAGAAGTTCGATAACTTCATGTAGAGTAATAGCTATGGCAGATGCAACTCAGATCATTGCTGCTACTTCAAGAGGTTTGAGTCCAGCTATATCATGTTATTACTGTACGTTGATGACATGTTAGTTGCAGGACCGTGTTTAAAGGAGATAAACAAGCTGAAGAAGCAGTTAGTAAAGGAGTTTACCATGAAGGATCTGGGTGTAACGAAGCAGATTCTTGAGATGCGGATCAGCCAGGATGCGGCTGATAGGATGTTAAAGTTGAGTCAGTCTGAATACATTGAGAAAGTACTTTAGAGATTCAACATGTAGAATGCTAAGGTCATTAGCACGCCCCTTGGAAACTAGTTTAAGTTATCTAGTGAGCAATCACCCAAGACTGATGTAGAGAAGGAGCACATGAGGAAGGTACCCTATTCATCAGCCATTGGTAGTCTGATGTATGCAATGGTTTGCACGAGGTCGGATATTACCCATACAATGAGAGTTGTGAGCAGGTTTGCAAGCAAACTAGGGAAACAGCATTGGGAAGTTGTGAAGTAGATATTACAATATCTGAGAGGAACTATGAATATGCCACAGTGTTTCAGGAGAAAGAAGTTAGTACTACAAGGATACGTGGATGCGGACTTCGCCGATGATCATGATACGAGGCGAAGCACCACGGGGTATGTTTATACCTTAAGGTCGACAGCAGTGAGCTGGGTCTCACGTTTGCAGAAGATTGTGACATTGTTCACAACTGAGGTAGAGTATGTCACAGTGACCGAGGTGAGTAAGGAGATGATTTGGTTAACCGAGTGTCTAGAAGAGTTGGGTCTAAAGCGGGGGAATGAAGTTCTTCATTGTGATAGACAGAGTGCTATACACCTTGCCAAAAACCTAGTATTTCATGCCAGAATGAAGCACATCGAGTTATTGTTAGACCCTAGAGGGGGGTGATTAGGGTCTTATGCTAATCTAATCCGATTAAAATGTCAATTAAAATTACTTAACAAATATATTCTTGCAAGATAGATATACGAGAGATATAAGCAAGAATAAGCAATATGAACAACAAGATATATCCTAACAAAGAGATATAGGCAATGTGATATATGCAAGGATATGCAAACTAACATAAGGGTAAACAATATGAACAAGATAGTGGATCATATAAATAATGAGCTAATGACAATGGCGATAAGAAATATAAACACAAGTATAAATAAACGCCAAAGCACACTCAAACACAAGATATGATCACGGATTTCGGACCTTCCGTCCTACGTCTCCGCTCCCCACTCCCGGGGAGAAATCCATTATCACAACCAGGTTTTCTACGCTCACCCGAATAACGTTTACAACCACACAGTATCGGTTTTCAACGCTCACCGATCAACGTTACTCCTCACAATTGATTTTCTAGTTCACCGAAAACTTCACAACACACTCGGTTTTGTAGCTCACCAAAAACCTTACAACACTCACAATGTAACAAATATAAATTTTGTTCTCTACAAAAGATGAGAACTCAATTAAGCCCAACTCAATGTTACAATCTCTCACAACCTTAATATACTATGTATGCAAATACAATAAGCTCAAGTGAGTCTGTGTAACAATGAGATAAAATCAAATCTAAACTCAATATAAAACTAGCTTTAATAGAAATGATAATTAACAAGTAATAAATAAAAGCTAGAGTAGAGTTTAGAAAACTTCTCAATAGAAGACAAGATGGAGAGATGGAGATTGGAGCCCAAACAAGAAGATAATCTCCTCCACTTGTGAAAACTTCTTCACAAACAAAACAAACCCTTAAACACACTTAAACCCTTGTTTAAAACTTATTTAAAAACTTCTTAGATTACTTGAAAGAGAACAGCAATAGGGTATTTATACCCACTTAAAATCTCAGCCAAAACCCCTAAGTAAAAGTCCAAAAAGTCCCAGAAAAAATCAGCTCAGAAAATAGCCGTTAAGGAACTAACGGTCACATTGGCGGTCGACCGAAAATTCTCGCGGTAGACCGCGATCCAGGTTCCAAATGGAGAAAACACGCAGAGACATATTCGGTCGACCGGTACGGTCGACCGATGCAAATTTCGAGCTCTCGGTCGACCGGTGCGGTTGACCGACAAACTCTCTGCTGTCCACTGATGAATGATCACATGTACGGTCGACCGGTGTGAACTCTCTGCTGCCCACTGACGAATGATCACATGTGCAGTCGACCGAGGACTGATACATTCCAAAACTGATTTGCTGATTTTAAAACACTGTTTAAAAATATTAAATAAATTCTAAAAAATGTAAAACTTTGGGGAATGATTGTAGACATGATAATAAACATGCTACAATGATTGGTTTCCAAAAAAGACTTTCTAAATGAAAAATATCATCATTTTGCAAAATAGTCCAAAACACGAAAATGTAAACATGTGAGTTTTGACATTTAGGCTAAACTATGTTTTGAAACTTTACAAAATGATTATATAGACTTAATAAAATATGTATATGATTATTGTTAAGTCTAAAAACTAAGAATACAATATTTTCACAAAATTTCATATTCTATGCAATATAAACTAAAGCACAATAATAAATATGAAAACTCAAAAACTATGTATGTATATATATATAACTATACATATGCATAGAAACCAAAACTTATGTATATATATATATGACTATATATATATACAATGAAACCAATAAAATGTGTGTGTATATGATATTGAGCTTAATGTACTTAACACACATAATATAAATCCTAAACTAGTTACCCAAGCCGATCTTGATCTTCAATAAGCTTGACTTGGTACACTATGCGGATGAAGCTAAACTTGGATCTTTAACTTGAATAGCGTAGCTTCAACCACAATTCCTCTAACCTCCATTGGATATGATCGTTGAATGCTCGATTCCATCCATCCTCCAACTCGTTGTTTGCCTAGAATAAATACAAAAACACAAACACTAGACAAACAACATTAGTGGTAAATTGTTTGTTAAACATCATCAAAACAAGAAGGCCAACAATCTCCCCCTTTTTGATGATGACAAACAATTTATAAAAAGGATATATGCATGAAAGGAAATGAATATATAATTATAATTCACATGCATATAAATAAGAAAGAATATACTCACAATGTTTCTCCCCCTTTGACAACAGCAAAAAAGGGGACAAAAGGATGAAGAGAGCGAAAGCTCCCACTACAAATAAGCATAGGTGAGTATAAAACATGTATAGGGATTGCTCCCCCTATCAAAATGTCATATAGAATATATGAAATGAAGATCATGGCAAACATATGTGAGCAAGCATAGAAGAAAAAATATGCTAAAGACCACTCACATACAAAGAGATAATGAAGACACATATATAAATATATCAATATGAAAAATAGTATCTCATATCAAAGAACATAAAAACATGTGTAAAAGTAGATTTATGAAATCAAAAGAAAAAGAGCATGAGAATCATGCAAAATGTTTTCAAATGAAAACAAATCAATCAAATAAAATCATAAATCACAAGTAAATCATACAAGAACATAAAACCAAATCATCATTGATTTTTTAAAAAATCAAGAGAGGCAACCATATCTAGCTTTTGAGCTAGTAACAACCCATATAAACGTTTTTAGCATCCGAGAAAAAATAATTAGGAATAAACACCCAATAACTCCGGAGGGTTATATAAACGAAGTCCTCTCACCAAGATCAAAACAAATAATCATGAAAACAAAAGATTTGATCAATTTAAAAAGAATGTTTTCATATCAAAAGTTTCAAAGCATAATTTTCAAAACCAAGAAAAAGAAAGACAAAAACATTAAAATTCTTGGTTTAAAAGTCAAGTTTGTTTTGGTACCCAAGAACTCTTGGTACCAAAAGATTTAGGGACATGACCCCTATCATTTAAGCTCAAAGCCCTAAGGTTATGAACCCTTTTAGGCGCATGTGGTGCACTAACACGGTCAAAGCAATAATCGCTCAAATGATCATTCTGATTGCAATATGTGCAATGAAAGAGATCCATTTGTTTTTGTGGACCATTACCTCGTGTACGGGAAACATTTGCAACCATAGATGATCTTTTAAGATTATTTTGCAAATGTGAAACATTATCAAAACAAAACTTTCCTAAGTGGCCATATCTACCACAAACATCAGATTTATAAACATGTGGTCTACTAAAAATATTTGGCAAAGAAGATTTTCTTTTTAAATCAAAACAATATTCGGCCAAATGACCAAAACGACCACAATGATCACATCTATACACAAGATCATGCTTATGATGAACAATGGGTGCATGTGTGTGTACATGTGATGAAGAAACTTGATGAGATGCACAAGAAGGATTAATATTCTTATGTTTTTGTGCATCATAGCAAAATTTAGCTAAATGGCCTTTACGATCACAAATGGAGCACTTGTAAACTTTGCTATACAAGTGTGCATAGTAT
>BQKN01000068.1:1299572-1323858 GCA_022839385.1 Asparagus kiusianus | reverse complement strand
TATATATATATATATATATATTAGTTGTAGTTTTGCTCCCATATTAGATTACCCATGAGTAGGGTACATCTTTTGATATATGACATACATGATATGGTCCATGGTGATTTTTGAGTTGGGTGATTCTTCTTTTGTTATTGCGCCAGCTACCCGAGGATAGTTCGAGATGTGATATTGGTTCTATATAGTGGATGCTGTCATGGCTCAGGGGACAGACATAGCTATATTCCTTAAGGGAAAGGACGACAATGTTAAATCAGGACAGTCTAGGGACAAAGGTAAAGACAAGAGACCTTTTGCAGGTTCAGGAGGACCCCAGCAGCAGGGTAAGGGTCCACATCAGTAGGGTCCCTATAAGAAGGGACACCAGCAGGATCAGAGGGTGCAGTAGCAGTGCAAATTTTAGTGGACTTGTTTCAAATGCAAAAGGTTCGGACACAGAGTAGCAGATTGCCGCATTGTACCCATAGTAGGCTAGTAAGGCAAGGATCAGTAGCATCAGCAAAACCATGCTTAAGGCCACGATGAGGGCTAGCAGTTAAGGATTGAGGTACCTCCAACAGTACCGAGGATTGAGGGACATGTGCAAGCTATTCAGGAGATCTAGCAGGGACAGATGGTCCCATACTGATAAGGGTGTATCTTCTTCCTTACTTGAGGAGCTTAGCGATCCTCATGGAAGCTTAAGGATAGATGATTCTCATGGTATCTTAAGAATAGAGACATGGATGAAGTCGTTGAAGGTGTTAATGTCTAAGAGTGCAGGAAAAACTACAGGAAACACTTTGGACTTCTAGCGGTCGACCGCACGTGATGCCGCAGTCGACCGCGAATGTGCATAGCTCAGGAAAAGTTTCTAGACTTTTCACGGTCAACCACGATGGGTTCTACGGTCAGCCACCAAACCCTATATTCGATACTGAGTTTCTGTCGTTTTGTTCGGTCGACCGTACGTGTCTCTACGGTCGATCGTGAATCGGGCTGGGCCAGACTTCTAGTTTCCTGTTCGCTTTAGGTTTTATGTTTGGTATATATTAAAACATGACTTTTTTAGGGTTTAGGAAACCAGATTAGATTCAAAAATGAGATCAGGGAGATTGTTCTTTGATCTAGAGAGATTGTAAGCGAGAGATTTGTAATCTATTATTTTTCATAATCTAGAGAAGGTATTTTATTTCAACCAACATAATTCTTTGTGTGTTTCTTTTCTATTGTCTTCTTCACAACCTACTCTTGATAATTCTACGATCAAGGATGCTCGTTCAGTAACTCATACCAAGTCAAGTACGAGTCACTGAATGAGCACCCTTGATCGTGGAAATATCAAGAGTGGGTTGTGAAGAAGACAATAGAAAAGAAACACACAAAGATTTGTATTGGGCGAAGGAAAATACCTTCTCTAGATTATGAGAAATAATAGATTACAAATCCCTCTCTCACAATCTCTCTAGATCAAAGAACAATCTCCCTGATCTCGTTTCTAAATCCAATCTGATTCCCCAAACCCTAGAAAAGTCGTGTTTTAATATATATCAAATACAAAACCTAAAGCGAACAAGAAACTGGAAACCCAGCCCGACTGGCGGTCGATCGCAGAGACACATGTGGTAGACCAGACAGAACGACAGAAACTTAGTATCGAATACAGGGTTTGGCGGTCGACTGCAGAACCTATCGCGATCGATCGTGAAAAGTCCAGAGACTTTTCCTGAGCTGTGCACGTTTGCGGTCGACCATGGTGTAACGTGCAGTCGACCGCTGGAAGTCCAAAGTGTTTACTGTAGTTTTTTCTGTACTCTTAGATGTTGCCACCTTTAACGATTTAATCCACATCTCTATTCTTAAGATACCATGAGAATCATCTATCCTTAAGCTTCCATGAGGATCGCTAAGCTCCTGAAGCAAGGAAGAAGTTACACCCGTATCATGGCTCCCTCCTTTAGGAACTTTAAGTACTGTTCAAGTTAGAACTGTAGCTGAGAGAACTCGTGAGCCCCTCCTTCTCTGTTGAACCATCTGGCTTTGCTAGGAACCTGACCTTGACGCCCGATCAAAAATGACTCGTTCGTCCCGCATCTCGTCGTAGTCACCTTTCGTTCCAAAATGCAATCTTCTTTGAGCGGTTCTTCTCTATCAAACCACAGTTCATCAACATACGGTAAGATCATCTTGTCATCAGCTTCATCATCAAATAACGGAGGCTTAAACAACTTCAAATACTCGGTGTTGATCACCGAATATATGCCTAGATAAGGTGGCAAATCTAGCTTGAAGGCGTTGTCACCAATTTGATTAACAATCCAAAACGGACCATATCGTATAGGCTTCAACTTCTTTCCTTCTCACTTTAGCCGCTCCTTACTCAACTTCAGCCACACCATATCACCTTTACTAAAATTACAAGAAACCCGATGTTGATCATGTTTTGTCTTGTACTTAGCCTATGATTTCTTTAATTGAGCTTCCACCGTGGTATGAATATATGCAATCTTCTGCAGAAATCACTAAGCTCGTTGTCTTTCACTACTTTCTTTGTTGTCGATCAAAGTTTCACTAGAAAATATGAGATCGAACGGACTAGGAGGTAAAAACCCATAACAAGTCTCAAACGGTGACTTCCTCGAAGATCCATGAATAGCCTGATTAAATGCAAACTAAAGATATGGTAAGCTCTCATCCCAAGTCTTGGGATGCCTAGAATTTTATCCTCTCAACATGTGTACCATAGTCCGATTAACTACCTCTGTTTGTTCGTCTGTTTGTGGATGAAAATTCATGCTCTTTTTCAATCTAGTGTCCATCAAGCTCCACAAAAAATCCCAAAAGTGCCTGAGAAATCGAATATCTCGATCCGAAATAATTAAATTCAGCAACCCAAAGTGCTTCCACACATGCTCAAAGAATAATTGTGCCGCACCCGCTCCCATCACGGTCTTCTTATAAGGAATCAAGATCACCATCTTGCTGAACTGGTTCACCACAACGAATAGATAATCATGCCCACGCTTGGCTATCTACAATCCTCCTAAGAAATCCATAGAAATACTCTCCCATAGTCTCGAATGTACCGACAATGGTAGATACAATCCATGTTTCCTATTAGAAGGCTTCGATATACAACGTAGCTTACACCCTCCAACATACTTAGTGACATCCTCCAACATCTTTTGCCAAAATACATAGTGTCGTAGATTAAGAAGCATCTTCTGAATCCCAAAATGACCTTGCACACGTGATGAATGTGCTTCTCGAGTCCACTGCAATCGGTCGCTATCCTCCGGAGTGCAAAGCGACATCCCACGATACAACAAACCATCTTCACCAATCTCATACTCCCCTCTCCGATCAGCCTTCGCCTGCTCGAACACACTGCTGAAGTCTATGCTAGATGTGTACATCTATACATACTCTAATGGAACCAAGGGCTGAATACACGTCGCCACCAAGAGAGCCCTCATGGGTATATGAGATAACATATCGACTAACTTATTTGTCGTCTCCTTCTTGTACCTAATGATGATGTTGAACGCCATCAAATAGGACATCCACTTCACGTGTCGTGCCTACTGCAGCTTCATCTGGGCATGTAAAAATTCTAATGGCTTGTGATCCGAGTGCATAACCACCTCCTTTCCTAATAAATACACCCGTCAATGCTTGATTGCCTGATAAAGTGCGTAAAACTCCTTGTCATAGGTGGGGTAGTTCTGAATAACACATGTGAACATCTCTGAATGGTACTCTACCGGCTTCCCATCCTGCATCAACACAGTGCCCATAGCATAACTAGAAGCATCAGTCTCTACCTCGAAGGTCCTCTACAAATTCGGCAATGCCAACACCGGTGCTCCGAGATTTTCCTCTTTAGTAACTGAAAAGCTTCCTCATGTGTCCTCCCCCTCTCAAACTAAACCTTCACCTTCATAAGGCCATGCAAATGTGTCGCATAAGTTAAAAATACCAAATGAACTTGTGCAAATACTGGAAAGCTCCTATGAAGCTTCTCACCTCCGTCACTGTCCTAGGTGTCGGCCACTTCGTGATCACCGCCACCTTACTTAGATCTATCTTCTGCTGGCCCTTCCCCACGATGAAGCCGAGATACACCAACTCGTCCTTCTCAAATTCACACTTCTTCCCATTAAGCTTCAAATGTCCGTTCTATAGCACTTCAAACACCTTCTCGACATGAACAAGATGCTCCTCCCAGGTTCTGCTGTACACCAAAATATCATCGAGGTAAACTATCACAACATCCTCTATAAAGGGTCGTAACAAATCATTCATGAGTCTCATAAAGGCAGCTAGAGTGTTGCATAATCCAAATGGCATAACCAACCACTCGAACAGGCCCTGCTTTGTTTTGAATGCAGTCTTCCAAGTATTATCCTCCCGAATCCTCACTTGATGGTAGACTTCAAATCCAACTTCGTGAAGAACCTCGCTCCCTCTAACTGGTTCATAAGATCATCAATCCGAGGTAATGGGTAGCGATTCTTGATGGTTATCTTGTTGAGCACCTAGTAATCCATGCACATATGCCAGCCTCCATCCTTTTAGGCACCAATAATATTGGAGACCCACAAGGTGAACAACTCAGCACAATCACTCCTATCTCCAAAAGCTTCTGAACCTGCCTCTTGATCTCCTCAGACTCCTGTACAGATGTGCGATATAGACCTATATTCAGCAAGGAACTCTCGCCTATCAACATAATCTCATGCTCCATACCCCATCATGGTGGTAGACCCGTGATCACCGAAAACAAGTCCGCATAGTTGGCCTTCAACCTGTTAAGATTTCCCTCCTGAAGCTTGCTCAAGGTAGTCAAGCACACCCTTCTCAGCTGCTCCTAATAATACAAACTTCTTGCTCGCATTCACTAGCCTCTTCGTTATCTTCTTCTTCGTTAATCTTTAAACTCCTTCCAAAGAATTAAGGGTCTCGCCTAGCTTCTTGTATTGCGATCGAGTAAGGACCATACATAGGATCCCCTCTTCACAAGATCTAATCGCTCTGATACCAACTTCGTACGAGTCACTGAACGAGCACCCTTGATCATCGAATTATCAAGAGTGGGTTGTAAAGAAGATTAATAGAAAAGAAACATATAAAGAATTGAGTTGGACGAAGGAAAATATCTTCTCTAGATTATGAGAAATAATAGATTACAAATCCCTCTCTCACAATCTCTCTAGATCAAAGAATAATCTCCCTAGTCTCATTTCTGAATCCAATCTGGTTCCCCAAACCCTAGAAAAGTTATGTTTTAATATATATCAAACATAAAACCTAAAGCGAATAGGAAACTAGAAGTCTGGCCCAACCCGACTCGTGGTCGATCGTAGATCCATATTCGGTTGATCGGATAGAACGACAAAAACTCAATATCGAATATAGGGTTTGGCAGTCGATCACAGAACCCATCGCGGTCAACTGCGAAAAGTCTAGAGACTTTTCGTGAGCTGTACACGTTCGCGGTCGACCGTAGCGTCACGTGCGATTGACCGCTAGAAGTCTAAATTATTTCCTATAGTTTTTCCTATACTTTTAGACGTTGCGGCCTTCAACGACTTCATCCACATCTCTATTCTTAAGATACCATAAGAATCATCTTTCCTCAAGCTTCCATGAGGATTGCTAAGCTCCTAAAGTAAGGGAGAAGATACACCTGTATCATATACATTCTAGGCGACACATTACAGTAACATTCGGCTACTGGTAGAGTTTATGCAGTTGTCCCTCGCGACCATGGTACGTGTGGAGCAATAGTGGAAGGTACATTCCTTGTGAACTCCTTTCTAGCACATATTCTTTTTGATTTTGGCACTTTGCATTCTTTCATCTTTTACAATTTTATGGTTAGACTTCAGCTTGTAGCAAAGTCATTAGATATTCCATTATCTGTGCCCACTCCTTTGGGAGAGGTGTCCCTTTAAGAGAGTGTTTGTATGAGATGTGTCATAAGCATAGACGATTCTAAATTCATGATTGATTTGATCATGTTGTGTATGTCTGAGTTCGATGTTATCATTGGTATGGATTAGTTATCTTTCTACCATGTAAGTATCGACTGTTTTTTAAAAACAGTTAGCTTACGAGCTAGTGATGGATCTGAGTTGGTGGTAGAGACCTAACGAGGTAACCACATTGCGGAGTCATTTTTGGTATACATCGAGAATGTGATGTTGTGGGATCGGGATGCAGATTTGAGTGAGATGCGAGTGGTCTCAGAGTATCAGGATGTCTTCGAGGACATACCAGGTTTACCTCCTGTGAGAGGGGTCGAGTTTTGCATAGAGTTGTAGCCAGGCACCGTGCTGATTTCCTAAGCTCCTTACTGTATGGCGCCTGCTGAGATGAGGGAGCTCCAGATCTAATTAGATAAGTTGTTGTCTTAGGGTTTCATTCATCAGAGTCATTCTCCGTGAGGAGCATCGGTCCTTTTCGTGAAGAAAAAGGATGGGAGTATGCGTTTGTACGTTGATTATCATGAGTTGAACAAGGTCACTATCCGAAACATGTACCCACTACCGAGGATTGATGACTTGTTCAACCAGTTGTAGGGAGCATAGTGTTTCTCAAAGATAGACCTACGTTCTGGTTATCATCAGATTCAGATTCGGGAGATAGATATTTTCAAAACTATTTTTCTGACTCGATATGCATCTTTCGAGTTTATTGTCATGCAATTTGGGCTGACCAATGCACCCACTGTATTCATGGATTTGATGAATCGGGCTTTTTGTCCATACTTGGACTAGTTCGTGATAGTTTTTATTGATGATATTCTTATTTATTCGAGGTTAGAGGCCGAGCACGAGCAGCATTTGCGGTTTGTATTACAGACTTTATGGGAGTACCAGTTATATGCTAAATTTAGCAAGTGTGAATTCTAGTTATCGAAGGTTAGAATTTAGGCCATGTTATTAGCCAGGAGTGTTCGCGGGAAAAACTGTTGCTTTCTTCATTACTGATTCCATTGTACACTCTTGTAATAGTTTATCGATTACAAAGATCCGGTCTTTTTATAAGATCCGGTTACAACGAAAATCAAATAAAAAGAAATGAAAATTACAACTTTGTTTCCTTGTTTGTCAAACAAATCACGAGCTCCTATTTTGCGGTCGCTCGCTTGCGTGGGTTGTTTGCCTGCGCCGGGGTTTATCCGTGGACCACCGCGAGATCTAGATCCGGTCTGATCTACGCAGTATAACGGGTATTATTTCACCAAGAAAATAATAGCCGGAGTGATTGTTTCACCAAGGAAACAGTCGCTCAAATCTCGGGATCAAAGACCAAGCTTTGATCCGGAGTATAACGACGTAGATCTGAGATCCGGTCCTCTCGAACTCCTGCCTTTGTTTGGCGTTGACGATCGCCGAGCACCAGATCCGGATGAGCAAGTCTTCGAGTCCCCAAAGATTGAATCTTTTTTAGATCTGAGTCTTCAATCCAGCAGGGCTTCGCCTCTCTCCAAAAATTCCAACCTCTTGAAATGAAGAACCCCTTGGCCTATTTATAGCCACTCGAACCTGTGCTCGTGCACGTGTCAGAACACAAAAGGGGGAGGGGGGGTTGCCGGCCACCTCAGGGTGGCTCGGCTCATGCCGAGCCACCCTGAGGTGGCTCGGCCTTAGCCGAGCCACCCTGGGGTGGCTCGGCCACCGAGCCACCTTAGGGTGGCTCGGCTTGGGCCGAGCCACTTGGGGTGGCTCGGTTTCGGCCGAGTCCCCTCGGGTGTTGTTCGTTCCGGTCTTTTTCCGTTTTTTCCGGTTCCGGTTATGTCCGTGATTCGGTTGTGTGGTTGATTGATTTGGAAACGACTCATTGACTTGATTCTAGATTTGGCAGTAAGTCAGGTTCCTGATTTGGCAGTAAATCTGCCTTGGTGTTTGAGTTCGAATCCTCTCTTGATTGGATGACTCGTTGACTCCCCGAACCGTTGACTTGATTCCGCATGCGAATGGATGCATTCCGTTGTTCACGTGCGGTGTTTGCAGGCTAACGGTCGTGCTTGGATATGTCACCCGATGGTCCATTTGTCGAATCGGCGTCGTCGAGCTGCGCGAAGGGACCTATAGGCAATTTTATACGCCTACAGATACCCTCTCCAAAGTATTTCAGTCTCGTTCTTTTATAGAAGAGTCTGGAATACTTTGGATGTGATTGTCCCAACCTTCAGTCGGTGTAACGGGACTTTGGAATGGCTTCTGTTCTGGATTCTTTCAATTCCTTCAGGCTATTCGGTGCTTTGTCGAATGTCTGTAAGGATTCCGATGCTGCATTTATTATCTGACCGTTGTCAAAATTTTGAACTTGAAGTCGATTCTTGATTTCTTGACTTTTTAGCTCGAGTTGGTTGCTTCAACATAGAACTGATCATCGATTGACGGCGTTGTTCGGCGTTTGAGCTTCATTGCGACGCGTTGTCCAGCGTCCAGGCTTCATTGCGACGTATTGTTCGACGTCCGACACAGTTTATACTCGTACGTCTTCTGGAGTATACACAGTTTAAGCTCTTAAGGTATTGGAGCGTGGCAGATATTTGAGTCACGAGACCAATTTGTAAAATTGATGCGTCAATGACTCGTATTTATAGAATTTTTGGCAAATTCTTAGACATCAACGGGTTTGATAAGCCTTTACCGACTACCGTTTGAGTCGGGCTAGCATGCGGATTGTTTAAGTCCGTTCCGCATGTGACGTTAAGCTAAAAGAGTTAACCCTTTTAGTGCTACGATATTGAATACGTAGACTTCGTCTTTCTCCTGTGAAAAGACTAAACAGCAACGTGTATGAGATGTTGACTTAGGATTTTTGGCAAATCCTCAGCCTTCAACGGATTTGACGTGCTCTTACCGATTACCGTTTGAATCGGGCTTACATGCGGATTGTTTTAGTCCGTTCCGCATGTGACGTTGTGCTAAAGGAATGAACTCCCTTAGACTTTGTGCTATGATTTTGAATACATAGACTTCGCCATTGTTACGGGAATAGGCTACCCGGCGACACGTGTTAGGTGTTGACTTTAAGATTTTTGGCTAACCCCCAGCCTTTAACGAATTTGATTAGCCTTTACCGACTACCGTTTGAGTCGGGCTAGCATGCGGATTATCTAAATCCGTTCCGCACGTGACGTTAAGCTAAAAGAGTTAACTCTTTTAGTGCTACGATATTGAATACGTAGACTTCGTCTTTCTCCTGTGAAAAGACTAAACAGCAACGTGTATGAGACGTTGACTCAGGATTTTTGGCAAATCCTCAGCCTTTAACGGATTTGGTGTGCTCTTACCGACTACCGTTTGAGTCGGGCTTACATGCGGATTGTTTTAATTCGTTCCGCATGTGACGTTGTGCTAAAGGAATGAACTCCCTTAGACTTTGTGCTACAACTTAGAATATGTAGACTTCGCCATTGTTATGGGAATAGGCTACCCAGCAACGTGTATTAGACGTTGGCTTATCCCTACTTAGGCTTCGGGATAAAGGTCCCCAGAGTCAAGCTCTGGTATCTTTTTCTACGGATAAAGACCAAACCGGCGACGCGTGTTAGGCGTCGGCATATCCTTTCTTAGGATTCAGGATAAAATTCCCCATGTGTGTGAGGCATGGATTTCGGTGTTATTAATAACCACCTGCCACAATGTTGAATATGCGGACGAGTGTTCTTTTCAACGGCTAAGAACTAACCGGCCGTGCGTGTTAGGCGCTGGCTTATCCTTGCTTAGGTTTCAGGATAAAATACCCCAGAATCGAACTCTGGTGTCTTCTTCTTCGGAGAAAGACTAAACCGACAGCGCGTGCTAGGCGCAGACTTATCCCTGCTTAGGATTCGGGATAAACTTCCTAGGATGAATCCTAAATTGATAAATTTTGGAAAAGGAGTTGGTGTGGGGAAGGAAGAATTTTATATTCTATTCCCCGAGCAAGGAAAAAAGAATTTTATATTCTATTCCTTGATTCTGGAAAAGAAGAATTTTATATTCTATTTCCAGTGGAAGAAGGAAACTAGAAGTGCGATCTCCACTCCGAGAATCCGGAAGATCTAGATAAACTTACCTTTCATAGGATTGGTTATCTGATCAGAAAATGAGTTTTCTCGTTTATCGAACTGAAATTTCAGCTTCGGTTATGACCATGAGAAGGTTTAACCAAAGAGAAAAGGAAGGGAGTTCTTTCGTTTATCGAAAGGGGACTCCGAACTGAACTTGGACCTCTTGTTCATGGAAAGAATCAAGAGGGCCAGAAGAACATTTTGATGGACTCACTGTCAATTGAAACTGATCAGTGAGGGAATTTGGAGGAAAAAGAATGATTTTGGGTTATCCTCTTGGAATATTAAATGTAATATTCTTCAAGGAACTTCCCGGTAAATGAGTTGTATTGAATGTACTAAGGATAGTACTTTTTCAAAAACTTCCCATTTATTGGCATTAATTGCCTAACGCCTTCTAAAGAAATTAAGCGATAAGCACCGTTTGAATAGACTGTGTCTATTACAAACGGTCCTTCCCACTTAGGTTCGAATTTACCTTTCTTCTTGGAGGTGAGGATTATTGATCGACGAGCAGTAAGGACCAGATCTCCTTCCTTGAAGCTTCTTTGGCGGACCCTTTTGTCAAAAGCCCTGGATATTCTTGCTTGGTAGAACTCAATGTGTTGTTGAGCTTCCAAGCGCTTTTCGTCCAACCTCTCGAGTTCTTCAAGACGTTTTTGATGCTGCTCTTCAGTCGTCATTTCCGTTGTGAGAGCGATCCGAAGGGAGGGGATTTGAATCTCCAGCGGTAGCACAGCTTCACATCCGTACACTAACGAATATGGGGTAGCTCCCGTGGGTGTGCGAATAGTGGTGCGATAAGCCCAGAGCGCTTCGCCGAGTTTATCGTCCCAATCTCGCTTGTTGGTCTTCACGAGTTTTGACAAGATCTTGATGATCGTCTTGTTAAAAGCCTCAGCTAATCCATTAGCAGCGGGATAATAAGCCGTTGACGAAACATCTTGAATCTTGAATTTGTTGCAGAACCTGATGAAGGCGTTGCTTATGAATTGCGGACCGTTGTCATGAATGATCCGCCTCGGCACGCCGTGTCGGTATATGACATGATGCTTGATGAAGTTGATGACATTGCTTGTCTTCACTTCTTTAAGCGGAATGGCTTCAGCTCACTTTGAAAAGTAATCGGTGATAGCGAGAATAAATCGATCACCTTTGACTGAAGGAGGAAAGATAGGACCGACAATATCCATACCCCATGTCTCGAATGGCCAGGACGTGGTTGACGTGTGTAACCGCTCCGGAGGTTGGTGCATATAATTTGCATGCACTTGACAGGCGTGACATTCTCGGGCGTACTCGATCGCGTCACGAACCATTGTTGGCCAGAAATATCCCATTCTTCTGATTCGATCATATAGCTTGGGACCAGGCTGATGCGCACCGCATTCTCCTTCGTGTGCTTCCTTAAGAACTTCTTTTGCTTCTTCGTTCGAAAGGCATCAGAGAAGCAAATCGTCATACCCCCGGCGATATAACGTACGGGTCTCGGTATTGTAAAAGAACCGTGGTGCTCTTCGGCGAATAGATTCTTTTTCCTTTACATCCTCTGGCAAAATGTCGTATTGGACGTAGTCAATAATGGGAAAGCGCCAATCTCGGGACTCAGACCCGATTTGGGTTGAGTTCACCTCTTTGGCATTTACGTTTCTATCATCCTCTTCTTCGATATCCATATCGTATATGGGTATGCAGAGTTGGTGTGATCTTACTGTGACTAGCAGTTCAGTTTCGGGCGGTTGCGCGAGTGATACTGCTAGTGCTGCCAGTGCATCCGCATAAGTGTTCTGAAGACGCGGGATGTATTCGATGTAAAATTCTTCAAAAGAATCTGCCATTCTGACGGCCTCCTAGTGGTACGGAATCAGATCTGGGTTCCTGACTTCATACTCTCCACGAACTTGGTTGACGATCAATTGAGAATCCCCAAAGGCTTCGAGATATTCGACCCCCAACTCTTTGGCGAAACTGAATCCAATGAGGAGCGCGTTGTACTCGGCTACGTTATTGGAACATGGATTCGTCAGTGAATAAGCTCGAGGCATTACGTGCTTCCCTGGGGAAACTAAGACAACTCCGACTCCGGAGGAGACTCTAGAACATCCAGGGGTTATTGCCTTATTAACTGCTCTCGAAGCACCATCAAAGTATAATTGCCATACTTGTTGGTGTGAAGTGGTATTAACCTCGTGGGTTTCATCTGGCAAGTCATCATATACTTCAACTGTGTCTGTTGTCGGACTTGCCGCCAGAAGATCACAAATTGCTTGTCCTTTGACCGACTTCTGCTGTTTGAAGTGCAAATCATACTGGGACAAGAGAAGGGCCCACTTTGCTAACCGCCAATTCATCGAACCCGGTTGAGTCATGAATACCCGTACCGGATTAACATTAGCAATGACGTAAATCGTCTGGCCCACCAAATAATGTCGCATCTTCTGTACTGCAAATACCAATGCGAGACATTCTTTCTCGATCATCGGGTATCGAGACTCGGCGCCTATCAAGGTCCGACTTAGATAATAGACTGCCTGTTCGTGACCATTATCATCGTCTTGTGCTAATAAAGCACTTATCGAATGGTTCATCGCCTTGATGTAAATCAAGAACGGTTTACCTGATTTTGGTGCAACCAGAACAGGGGGATTCATCATATATGCCTTGATATCCTCGAATGCTTTTTGGCAGGCGTCGTCCCAAATAAATGACACGCCCTTCTTGTTTAGCTTAGAAAATGGTTGGCACTTCCCCGAAAGATTTGAGATGAACCGCCTGATGTAAGCTAAGCGCCCTTGCAATCCTCTGAGTTCTCTTAGATTTCTCGGGGGTTGCAATTCATTTATCGCTTTTACCTTGTCTGGGTCGATGTGTATACCCTTAGTGGTGACGACGAATCCAAGGAATTTTCCGCTGGACATTCCGAGAAAGGATTTTGTGGGATTCATCTTCAATTGATAACTCCTCATGAGATCAAACATCGTTCTCAAGTCTTTGATGTGATCTTCTTTGTTGTGGCTCTTTACCACTAAATCATCAACGTAGCATTCAACCGTTTTCCTGAGGTGTTTCTGGAAAATTTTAGTCATCGCTCGTTGGTATGTGGCACCTGTATTCTTCAGACCGAAAGGCATCACCGTGTAGCAGAAGATACCGAGGGGCGTCCTGAATGCTGTATGCTTCTCGTCGTCTGGGTGCATCTTGATTTGATTGTATCCCGAAAAGCCGTCCATGAAGGACATTCTCTCGAATCCACATGTATTGTAAATAATGACATCCGTGATCGGGAGAGGAAAATCGTCTTTTGGACATGCTTCATTCAGGTTCCTGAAGTCGATGCAAATCCTGATTTTACCATTCTTCTTCATGACGGGAACAATGTTGGCTAACCAGTCTGGATGTTGTTCCTCTCGGATAAATCCTGAGTCGATCAAGTTCTTAACCTCTGCCTCGATGGCTTCCATAATTTGCGGACGAAACCGTCTTTACTGTTGTTTGACAGGTTTAGCATCCGGCTTGATGTCGAGGCGGTGCATCGCCACATTGGGGTCGAGACCTGGCATGTCTTCGTAGTTCCAGGCGAAGACATCAATGTATTCTCTGATCAGGGCAATTAATTCCTCCTTCTCATCTGGGGGAAGACTACCGCTGATAAATATGGGCTTCGGATTGGCCTCATCGCCCATATTGATTTGGACTACTTCGTCTTCGGTGGGTGGTTCTCTCTGTTCAAACCTATCACCATACTGCATGTTCAGATGATGAACCCATGGGTCCTCCCACGTTGGTATTTGATCGTCAACCTCCATCGTAGATGGATCAGCTGTAGTCATGTTCAACATCAAGGTCTTAAACATTTCTCCCAAACTTGTGTCGGAATCCTCAGCTGAAGAATCTGGCAAGTACGCATCCTTAGCTTTGTTAGCAATTTGATCGATGATTTGCCAGCCACATTCGTCATCTGATGAAACATAGCCTAAGCCTCTTTTGTGACGATAATAATTATCTGGTTTCCCTTTTGGTACATATGCCGCTTTGACTGGGACACGGGAACCTCGATCGAAGTATAAACCTTCTCCGAGTGTGAAGTTGTACCCTTGTTTTTCCATGAGCGTGCGTGCTTCCGGGCTATACTTTGATAAATGCAGACCAGATTTATCATCATCTTCATCTTCTCTTAGGAAATGATCTGGCAACGGAAAATTCTTTCCTTTACCATAAATCACTTCTTTTTGTCCCCCTATCTTGGCAGGAACAATCTGGGTTGTTCCGAAAGAATGCTGGAGGTGTTTCTTCGTTACATAAGATGATCTGAGCGGCATATATAAATCTGGATTATCGTATAATCCTTTCATAGCGTCATCAAGAGACAAGGAGTACTCTAAATCGTGATTTATTTCAATATCGGCAAGTTGCCAGTTACAACCGCCATCTGACGATTGTTCATCGTCAAGATTGATTACAAAGGGTACAATGTCATTTAAAACAAAACCACCATTGTAATCGAATCCGGCCTCAGAATCAGCTTCTTCTCCGCTGTCCGTGCCTTGGATCGATGGTTCTGTATCGGATTCATTACCATAAAGGAGAGAATCTGTGAAGTAATTCTCATACCCTTTGAATGGTTGCTTATCCGCGACCACCGTCCTAACCCTTCCATCAGTGTCGACATATTTCAAACACTGATGTAGAGTGGAGGGAACTATAATATTACTATGGGTCCAAGGCCGACCCAATAGTAAGTTATAGGATGTCTCAGCATCAATCACGTAGCATGTGACCTCCGCCTTTAGATCACCCATTTGGCACTTTATCCGGATCTTACCCAAAGGCCTTGACCCACTGGTGTTGAATCCGTAAATGACTGTGCCCGTAGAAGCCAACTTGCTGACTGGAATGCCAAGGCTATGCATTAGGCGAAGTGGCATAATACTCACAGCGGAACCCGGATCCACTTGGATTCGGTTAACTTCGCTGGAGCCAATGTACCCGACGAAATACAAGGGCCGATCATGATTTGAATTCTTCGTCTGCATGTCCTCTTTGGTGAAGGTGATGCAGGGAATATTCTTAGCCGCCACGCTGCACTGCTGGGCTAACAGTTCCAGCTCCTCAGGTGCTGGCTTGATCCGAGTGAGAAATGCTTCTGAATCGGCCAAGGCCTCTTGTAAGGCTTCTCTAGTCTCCTTGGACAGTCACAGCAGTTCATACAGCGTTATCCGTGCTGGAATATTAGCTAGCTGAGCCATGATGTCGAAGGCATGCGGAGTTTTCGAACTCTCCGGTTTATCTTTTCCAATCGGACGACTGAAACGAGATTGCTTCGGATTTTGAACCTCCTCGGGCCTCTTTTCTTTCTGCTTATCTACCGGCTGTCGTCGAGAATCTTCAACCGGTTTGGGAACTGTAATCACCCCCAGTTCCGTGAGAGTCTTGGCTGGTCCCCGTTTTGTCACCCCCTGCTCAGCTAATTGATCGCCAGGAGATGGATATTTGAAGTGATATTCGTTTCCACTCCGGGTCGTAAAGACCTCCTGTTCTTCGTCGGAAAGTGGGAAAGCGGGGATTCTTTCGTCATCTTCTCCTGGGATGGTAGAGACTCCATAGCAAGACTTCCCTTTACCCTTTGAGTTCTTCTTGGATGACTATCCGGCCCATTGTTCATCTTCAATCAGGTCGGGGTGAACCCAGAGAATTTCACCATTTGGGGCCGTGTGTGGCACAAGTCCCTTTTGGCGTTGTCCGTGCGGATCATCATTCACCGTCTTTATCCTGACTTTGGTGACGCGCTTTGGCTCAAACCAAGTTGTAGGCACCGATCCAAAACTGATTGACACTGCGTTTGCTCCCACATTCTTTACAGGCTTCGGGGTTATGACTCCTACGTCGATCAATGCCTGGATCTTGTCCTTGAGGTGGTAGCAAGACTTCTTTGGGTGGTGGACCGCTCTGTGGTACGCGCAGTACTTCGGGTCCATCACTTTAGTGGCTCCTTCGTGATCTACGATCGCCGGCAGCTGGATTTTGTTGTTTTCCAACAGGTATTTGAAGATGCCGGGAACTTCATCATCCTTGAAGGAGTAGACTTTGGGAAACCTCGGCTCCGAAGACTTTTGCTTCTGAGGCCGTTGCTGCCAATGTGGCTGCGATTGTTGTGGCGCTCGTTGCTATTGCTGTTGTTGCTGAGGTTGCAATTGAAAAGTTTGGTTAGCATCAACGGCATTGGCATGAGCTTTACCTTTCCCTTTTTGGTTGAAGTTCTGCTTCGGAGGATTTGTTGCCGGTTGGCCTCTCTCCGCCTTCTTTCTTCTGAGGAATCGCTCAGCTTGCTCTCCTCGAACCTTCAAGTCCTTCCAGGTCATGGATGGTGCTGTGCCCATTGCTTCCAACACATCCAGTGAAAGGTTGTTGTGGCAGGTCTGGAGGATGAATTCCTCAGTGATCGGGTCCCGGCAATTCATCGCCTTGTTCCGGAACCTCTTGACAAAGGTGTAGACTAGCTCCCCGTCTTTCTGCTTCTCATCGAGCAACGATCCGATAGAGATCTCGGTATCGTCATCGAAGAAGTTTGTGAGGAACTTAGTCTCCATGTCGTCCTAGCTATTTATGCTTCCTGGCTTGAGGCGACGATACCAATCGAAGGCAGCTCCGCGAAGAGTGCCAACGAATGACCGCACCATCAGAGGCTCATTACCAGAGATGACCCTCAAGTGCGATTTGAAGTAAATCAAATGCTGAGTAGGTGAACCCATCACATTAAATGGCGTGAAGTTAATTAGACTAAACTTTGCCGGATATGGGATTGATTCCCACTCTCTTGGGTACGGACAAGGAATGCCCGTCTTTTTTGTCTCTTGAGCGGAAATCAATGTATTGATTTTGCTCTCAAGATTTTTGATCTTCAGGTTTTCACCTGTACCTTCGTTGGCATCCTCGTTACCACCCCCTGCGTTGATGGGAGGGTTATTGGCATTATGAGTTTTATTTGCACCTGTGTCCTCATTTTCCAGATTGTTCTGGTTATGACGACTTGGTTCGCCTTGTTGGTTCCTCAATGCCTGGATTTCTTGGTCATGCATCTCTCTCATGGTCTGCATGGCCATCTGCATCTCGAGCCTGAAGCTCTCCTGTTGTTTGGCCATGGCTTCTTCGAGCATCTTGGCCACTTGTTCTGTGCTTATCATGAATGACTCGCGGGGTTCTTCTTCGCTGGATACGGTGTTGTCAGACGCAACCGCAGAGCAAGCATCCGATTCCTCATCTTCTGAAGGTGGTCTTATCCGAACTCTACCATAAGTTCCTCGTGCGATGGCTCCGGACTGCAGACGGGTTAGACGCCGGGATGCTTTCAGAATCGACTCGAGATCATCCCGCGTCGATGTCCTTTTGCTGGTCATGTTAGCGGTGACCCTCGGGAGTTCTCTGTTTTCAACCACCGCTCTTCTTCGTCGGAACCGCCTGGGCCTTGGCTTTGGCTGTCCAGTGCTAAGTCTTTCGAACACCAAAACTCTCTCGGGGACTACCTTGACACAATTGCACTCAGACAGTACCGCCCGAATGAGCTTAGAACAAGGACACTGAGTTTCAAGCCTTCGAGGGCTTCTCTTTCTGGCTCTGCTCGTACCCCCAGCACGATAGTACAGCTCGTCCGTATGAAAGTCGGAGCAACCTATCGTGTGTTGGTACGATCTCTCAGGTATAACGTCATCGTCATCGGACGACAACGTTTCCTTCTGAGGGCGAATTGTTTTCTTCGGGCTGTCAAAAGTTACGCGCCTCGAAACCTGCCTTTGTGGACGTGAGCTCTCAGCGGGCTCCTGGACTTCAATACGCAAATTGGCCTGCGCAGCTGCTTTGAACTCCTTGTCATGCTAAAAGTGACAGTGACCCCCAGCATGTTGAGCCGTTCGGGGCTTCTTCATCGGGCCCAAACGTTCTTGAACTGGAGCTTTGCATCGTCCATCGGGAAGTGGGCTGAGGCGCTCCAAAACTGACTTCTTTCTTCGAGATGATTCTGCGTGACCTCCCGGAGTGGCCATGGGAATTGTCGGCGACTTCGTTTGGTTCGCCGGAGGTTGAATCTGCTTCGAAGGTTGCAAAGGTTGTTCTTTGGCCTGAATCGCCACTTCGGATTTTGACCTCCAGACTTTGTGGGTTGGTGGCGGCTTCTTTGTCACCTCCTTCTGCAGCCTTCTACGGGCTTCTTCAATTTGAGCCCGTGCCTGCGCTGATAGTGCGCGGCGCTTACGAATACGCTCCTCTAGCGTTGATCGATTCTGTTTGACGCGGATCCATTCGTTGGTTGGCGGCTTGGAGGAGCTGCCACTCATCTGTTGTTGAGGCTGCTTGCCTCTTCTGTTCTTCAGATCCGTGTTGTAGCGGATCCCGTCCACAGATTCCATTGCCTTTGCGAACTGTTTCGCAAGGCGTTGACGTTGCCTTTGGCGGGCTCTCTTCGAGAGAGTCACCACGCCCTCGGCAACGGAAGATTTGGCCAGAGCAGATCTGACCTGGTTGGAAGTTAGAGCGATCTCACCCAATGCAGCTTCGGCATCCAGCGGGGCGAGATCTTCGTTGGTAGCTTCAACTTCTTCGTACCAACGAACTTTTCTCCTGGAGGAGAACTTCTTGGACTTGCAGGACTTGCGAGGGGAGGTTGATCCAGACGAGGACATGTACGCCTCGTACTTTTACTGGTCGAACTCGTATTCGACCTCCTCCACGACCGGGATTGAGATCCGCGGCTGCGACGCAACGATCTCGGCAGCGAGATCGGTGGCTCCCACTGTGGTCGCCAGATTGTTCGCGGGAAAAACTGTTGCTTTCTTCATTACTGATTCCATTGTACACTCTTGTAATAGTTTATCGATTACAAAGATCCGGTCTTTTTATAAGATCCGGTTACAACGAAAATCAAATAAAAAGAAATGAAAATTACAACTTTGTTTCCTTGTTTGTCGAACAAATCACGAGCTCCTGTTTTGCGGTCGCTCGCTTGCATGGGTTGTTTGCCTGCGCCGGGGTTTATCCGTGGACCACCACGAGATCTAGATCCGGTCAGATCTACGTAGTATAACGAGTATTATTTCACCAAGGAAATAATAGCCGGAGGGATTGTTTCACCAAGGAAACAATCACTCAAATCTCGGGATCAAAGACCAAGCTTTGATCCGGAGTATAACGACGTAGATCTGAGATCCGGTCCTCTCGAAATCCTACCTTTGTTTGGCGTTGACGATCACCGAGCACCAGATCCGGATGAGCAAGTCTTCGAGTCCCCAAAGATTGAATCTTTTTTAGATCTGAGTCTTCAATCCAGCAGGGCTTCGCCTCTCTCCAAAAATTCCAACCTCTTGAAATGAAGAACCCCTTGGCCTATTTATAGCCACTCGAACCTGTGCTCGTGCACGTGTCAGAACACAAAAGGGGGAGGGGGGGTTGCCGGCCACCTCAGGGTGGCTCGGCCTTGGCCGAGCCACCCTGGGGTGGCTCGGCCACCGAGCCACCTTAGGGTGGCTCGGCTTGGGCCGAGCCACCTTGGGGTGGCTCGGTTTCGGCCGAGTCC
Source organism: Asparagus kiusianus (assembly GCA_022839385.1). Taxonomy (NCBI): domain Eukaryota; kingdom Viridiplantae; phylum Streptophyta; class Magnoliopsida; order Asparagales; family Asparagaceae; genus Asparagus; species Asparagus kiusianus. The sequence continues at coordinate 1,304,239 of BQKN01000068.1, read as the reverse complement.
CCTCGGGTGTTGTTCGTTCCGGTCTTTTTTTGTTGTTTCCGGTTCCGGTTATGTCTGTGATTCGGTTGTGTGGTTGATTGATCTGGAAACGACTCATTGACTTGATTCCAGATTTGGCAGTAAGTCGGGTTCCTAATTTGGCAGTAAATCCGCCTTGGTGTTTGAGTTCGAATCATCTCTTGATTGGATGACTCGTTGACTCTCCGAACCGTTGACTTGATTCCGTATGCGAATGGATGCATTCCGTTGTTCACGTGCGGTGTTTGCAGGCTAACGGTCGTGCTTGGATATATCACCCGATGGTCCATTTGTCGAATCGGCGTCATCGAGCTGCGCGAAGGGACCTATAGGCAATTTTATACGCCTACAGGGAGGGTATTACATTAGATCCGGCTAAAGTAGAGATCGTTCTTGATTGGGAGCCGCCGAAGATCATTACTGAGATTCGTAGCTTCTTGGGTCTGGCGGGCTATTACAAAAAATTCATTCAAGATTTCTCAAAGATCATGACGCCACTTACATGCCTTACTAAGAAGAACATACAATTCATTTGGGTCACGGAGTGCCAGGAGGCCTTTGAGACATTGAAGGCTAAGTTTACTTTAGCGCCAGTGCTGATTATTCCCAACAGTGATAGGACTTTTGTTGTCTACACCGATACATCATTATTGAGTTTTGGAGGTGTATTAATGCGGACCCAGAGAGTTGTGTCCTATATTTTGAGGTAGTTGAGGACTCATGAGCAGAATTATCCCATGCACGACTTGGAGCTAGCAGCAATAGTCTTTGTATTGAAGGCGTGGAGGCATTATTTGTATGGGGTGCAGTTTGAGTTATTCACAGATCACTAAAGCTTAAAATATTTCTTTTCAAAGAAAGAACTCAACCAGAGGCAGCGCCAATGGGTAGAGTTTATTAAGGATTATGAGTTCGCTATACAATACCATCCGAGAAAGGCGAACGTGGTAGAAGACGCGTTGAGCAAGAAGTATCGTTACAAGCTTGCAGCTTTGAGGTGTTCATTACATCTAGATCTTTATACCCTCAGCCACTATGATTTCAGGCCAGAGATTAGGGGAGCGGTGTTTTTTAGGAGATTTATCAGTGTAGTCATCTTGGAGTGATAGAGTGGTCGGAGCTCAGCTAGAGGACTCTTGGATTCAAACCCATAATGGGAGATTTCCAAGGAACCCAAAGCATATTGGACTATTGCAGTACATAGAGGCCTTCGGATGAAGGGCCGATTAGTTATGGCGAACAATCCACAGCTGAAGAGAGATCTATTTGACGAGGCACATCGTAGCAAGTATACAATGCATCCAGGCACGATGAAAATGTATAAAGACCTGAAGAGGCATTTCTGGTGGAGTAGCATGTGTAGAGAGATTGTAGAGTATGTGGCTATGTGTTTTACCTGCCAGCAAGTTAAGGTAGAACATCAGAGACCTGTAGGCACACTACAGCCTTTACCTATTCCCAAGTGGAAGTGGGCAAATATTTCTATGAATTTTATTTTAGGGTTGCCTAAATCAAAAAAAGAAAATAATTATATTTGAGTAATAGTAGATCGGTTGACGAAGTCAGCGCACTTCTCATCAGTGAGGACGACTTATACGGCGGATTCATATGCAAGGATTTTCATCCGAGAGATTGTTCGATTGTATGGAGTCCCGAAGACGATTATATCAGATCGGGGCTCAGTCATCACATCCCATTTCAGGAGGAGTTTTCAGTATGCTTTTGGTAGTCAGTTGTCATTTAGTAGCATTTTTCACCCATGGACTGATGGTCAGACAAAGAGGGTGAATCAGGTATTAGAGGATATGATGCGAGCTTGTGTTATAGATTTTTAGGATAGCTGGGAGGACCATATCCCATTGATTAAATTTGCATATAATAATAGTTATCAAGCTACTATCGGGATGGTGTCGTATGAAGCATTGTATGGGAGGCCTTGTAGATCACCTATATGTTAGGCGAAGCCAGAGGATAGCCTATTACTTGGATCGGAGCTAGTTAGGCAGACCACAGAGAAGGTGACATTGATACAAGAGCTTATTCTTGCCGCACAGAGTCGGGAAAAGAGTTATGCAGATCTGCGGAGACGACCTTTAGAGTTTCAGGTCGGAGACTTAGTTATGTTGAAAGTATCACTGATGAAGGGTGTTTCATGATTTAGTAGACGGGGAAGCTTCCCCCGAGATATGTTGGTCTCGTCAGGATTATTGAACGTATTGGAGTTGTTTCCTAAAGATTAGATCTTCCAGCATCGATGCCGAGTGTACATGATATTTTTATATTTCGATGCTCAAGAAGCATTTGCACGATGACGAGCAGCAGAGGATGATTGATGTATTAGAAATTGAGATCCAGGATGATTTGACTACCGTAGAGATCCCGGTATGCATTCTTGCTAGAGAGAATAAAAAGCTTAGAAATAAAGTCATTCCATTAATGAAAGTTCAGTGAAACTGGCATGGAGCTGAAGAGATTTCTTGGGAACGCGAGGAGGATGTACGTCGCGACTACCCACACCTGTTTGAGTAGGTAAGATGTTGATGTTTGAGTATGCTTCTATGCTTTCATGTTTATATATGTTGTTTAGTCACATTTATGTTTAACGCTAGAATGGGTCACTCAACACTTAGGTCTTAATCATCCAGAAAAAATGGTATATATATGGGGTTTCTTGTTTGGATTTTTTACCTGACGTACTAGTTTCGTCTAATTAGGGGTTAAGTGAGAGTGCACGCATTTTAGATTGTTAAGTTTAAATATTGCTTATATTTTGAATCTGGGGATTAATGGTACGAGATGTGTACGAGAGGGTTTTCTTGTCTAGATCATCCCCTCTTAGTGCTTTTCTCATATTATTAATCTCTGCGATGCGATTACGAAATTTCGAGGATAAAATTCTTTTAAGGGGGTGAATGTAAAACCCCAAAAATTTTGAGCTTATGAATGATGAATTGAATTAGTATGTGATTAGTTACAACATAAGTGGATATTTATTTTGATAAATATTATTAATTAGTGTATAAGGACACTAACAAGTATTTTGAGCATAAACAAGTCAGTACATGAGAAAGAAACGAGTCAAAATATGCACAATGGCCAAAGTCTTGCGTATATAGAATTTTGTGTGCCAATCGATCGCCGCACACCCTGCGGTCGACCACCGATAGGGAAACTAATTTTTCCTTTGAGTTGGTTTCGGGTATTTGAGGCCCATATTTATTTTTCTTGTTATATAGATCTTTTGTTCACGAGTTTTTCAGTATTTAAAACCCTAGCAGCCACCAAACTCCCCTATAAACCCTAAATTAATTTTTGAGGAAGATTCAAAGGCTTTGGAGCAGGATTTCGGGTTGTTTTTAGCTTTTGGCTTAGGGATCTACATTGGCTTTGCATCTTGCATGTTTTTTAACAAGTTTCAGGCGAGTTTCATCTCTGCTAATCCCTCTCCCTATTTTAAAGCATTTTTAAAAGAGTTTTAATAAGTTTTATAGAGCCTAATTGATTAATTTGTGTATAAAAAGCAAATCTTGTATATTATGTGTAAGAAGACTAGGTCATTTCAACTTAAAGAGATTAAGAATAAATTTACAGAAGTGTTTTAAGATCTGAAAATGATTGAAAATGTTGTTTATCTGAATTTAGACTATTTGTTCTTTGTTTTTGAGGTTTCTTGCATGATTGAGGGTTTAAATATGAGTTCTTGTGGAAATAATCATGCTTTATATATTGAAATTGTTCCCGGAGATGTTAATCTACTGCTTATATAGTTTCATGAAAGTTTCATATTGTTTTTAAACAAGTTTGATCACAAAATCATGACACAAACACAATTTGTACAGAAACCTGCACGTTCTAAACAGATCATGTTCGGTTGACCGTCGCACACCTTGCGGTCGACCGCAAGCCAAACCAAGGCCTGGGAGGCTTCTGGTTGCGGTTCAATCAACCACCTCATACTCTACGATCGACCTCCAGTATGGCAGCGGCCTGTGCATGTTTTATGATACACTGTTTTGATTTTCAAGAGAGTTTCTCGATCTTGTATTATTATATTATGTTGCTTAAGAGTTGTTTAACACCTGGAATGATAGTGAACACCAGATAGGGATACGCACACCGAGATTTATGCACGTACACTTAGTTTATGTTGTTTTGAAACATGTTGAGTTGATGAAATTGAATTTATATATGTTAAAGTATTGCTCATTAGTTATGGATGCTCAGTGTGGATGTTTATCCCAAAATAAGATCTCGGTTGTACCACACTAGGAGTATTTGGATGTTTTTCCCGTAACGAGACCTCAGTTGTACCAAATATTCGAAGATGATTGGTGTATGTTTTTCGGGTTGGGTTGAGGTTCCTATTCACCATTGTACGATCATCTGGAAGCATATCTAGAAATAAGAAAATAAAACCTATTACCTCAGGACTAATGAGCATATCCAGAAATAGAGAGATAAAATCTATTTGTCGTAAGGATGATTGAGTAAGGAGGTTGTATCCGATATCCACATAGTATCGTGCAAACCTTGCAAAAGTATTGTTATTTTATGTATCTGGAATAGGAAGATAAAACCTATTGTCATAGAGTGATTGGGTAAGAACGTTACAAAAGTATCGCTATTGTACAGGGAGAAGCATATATATA
>BQKN01000068.1:1278628-1294670 GCA_022839385.1 Asparagus kiusianus | reverse complement strand
GGGGATTTTGGTTTTGGTCCTAACTGTAGGAAGGTTTGACCAAGTGGAAAGTGAGAGTGAGAGTATAAATCACTGTAGGAATGTTGATTCGTACAAATCACTCAAAGGGGGTTTCTAATGTTAAGTGATAAAGACTTAACAAAAAGGGGGCTTTGACCATTCGTCAATGATTGATAGATCAGAATTCTAAGCATTATATCCGGACTCTAACAATGAAAGTGTTGAGTGCACGAACATAGCGGAAGTTTGAATGGATTAAACAGGAAAGAACTTTGGTGGTCCCGTCATCAATTAGTTTGATCGGTGGGGGATTCTGTGGTGGAGACTATGAGTCGTCAAACACCAATGAGAGTTTTGTGAGGGAAAATTGATCCAATGAAGTGATCGGATTTCATCTCAGCAAAAGAGTGTTCGAAAATTAGGAGTTTAGTATTTATCACTTTATTCATCATGACCGGGTTATCCCTAAGAATATTACATTTAACATTCTTCCGGGAACTTCCCGTTACATGAATTATCCACCCCCAGCTTTCTTTGCAAAACTGGGTGTATCATTGTATTGGCTGCACGATCGGGTTATCCTTAAGAATACCACGCATGGCACTCTCCAGGAACTTCCCGTGGAAGAAAGAAAATAGTTTAGACTCATACACCTATTGGAGTATCAGGGAGCAGTTTAACCTCTTATACCAGTCGGAGGATTGAGAAGCAGTTTATACTCGTATACTCTTCGGAGTGTCAGGAAGCAGTTTATACTCTTATACCGGTCGGAGTTTTGAGAAACAGTTTATACTCGTATACTCTTTGGAGTTTTAAGAAGCAGTTTATACTCTTATACTTATCGGAGTTTTACAGTTCTCAACTGGCTTACTCTAGCGTTATGATGCCGGCTTCAACCAAGGTCTGGATACTATTCTTTAAAGTAAAGCAGGCCTTGGTGGGATGAAGGATCCTCCTGTGGTACGCGCAGTACTTCGGATCCGCAGTATCGTCAGCTTCCTCCTGATTCGTGATGGGCGGGAGCTTGATCTTGTTATTTTTAAGGAGGGATTCGAAGATGGCTGGAACATCTTCATCCTTGAAGGAATACTCTTTTTGGAGTTTCGGGCCCGAGGTCTTTTGTTGTCTCCGGGGCTGTTGTTGTGACATTTGATTAGCATCAACAGCGGCTGCAGGTGTCTTGCCCTTACCACAGGAGGCGAAGTTCGAGTTCGGAGGATTCGTCGTCGATTGTCTCCTCTCGGCCTTTTTCCTTCGGAGGAAGCGCTCGGCTTGTTCACCGCGCACCTTCAAGTCTTTCCAAGAGTTGGATAGTGCTGTCCCCATTGCTTCCAACACGTCCAACGCGAGGTTGTTGTGGCAAGTCTGGAGAATGAACTTCTCAGTGATCGGGTCCCGACAGTTCATTGCTTTGTTCCGGAACCTCTTGACGAAGGTATCGACCAATTCCCCGTCCTTTTGTTTCTCGTCGAGCAACGTTCCGATGAATATCTCGGTGTCATCGTCGAAGAAGTTAGCGAGGAATTTTGTTTCCATGTCGTCCCAACTATTCACGATTCCTGGCTTGAGGCGGCGATACCAATCGAAGGCGGCTCCACGAAGAGTACCAACGAAGGACCGTACCATCAGAGGCTCATTACCAGATATAACACCCAAATGCGATTTGAAATAAATCAAATGCTGAGTAGGGGAACCCTTCCCATCGAACGGTGTGAAGTTGATTAGACTAAACTTCGCCGGATAGGGGATTAATTCCCACTCTCTTGGGTATGGACAAGGAATGCCCGTCTTCTTCACCTCTTGAGCGGAAATCAACGTATTGATTTTGCTCTCGAGGTTTTTGATCTTCAAGTTTTCACTTGTATCTTCGTTGGCATCCTCGTTACCACCCCCTGCATTGATGGGAGGGTTATTGGCATTATGAGTTTCATTTGCACCTGTGTCCTCAATTTCTAGATTATTCTGGTTACGATGACTTGGTTCGCCTTGTTGGTTCCTCAATACCTGGATTTGTTGGTCATGCATCTCTCTCATGGTCTCCATGGCCATCTGCATCTCGAGCCTAAAGCTCTCCTGTTGTTTGGCCATGGCTTCCTCGAGCATCTTGGCCACTTGTTCCGCGCTTATCATCAGCGATTCGCGGGGTTCCCCCTCACTGGATACTGTATTATCTGATGTGACCGCAGAGCAGGTATCCGACTCTTCACCTTCTGAAGGTAGTTTTGTCCGAACCCTACCATAAGTTCCTCGTGCGATGGCTCCAAACTGCAGACGGGTTAGACGCCGGGATGCTTTCAGAATCGACTCGAGATTATCCCGTGTCGATGTCCTTTTGCTGGTCATGTTAGTGGTGACCCTCGGAAATTCTCCATCTTCAACCGCCGTTCTTCTTCGTCGGAAACGCCTAGACCTTTGCTTTGGCATTTCAGTGCTGAGTCTTTCGAACACCGAAACTCTCTCAGGGACTGCCTTGATGCAGTCGCATTCAGACAGTACCGCCCGAATGAGCTTTGAACAAGGGCACTGAGTTTCCAGTCTTCGAGGACTCCTCTTTATGGCTTTGCTCGTACCCCCAGCACGATAGTACAGCTCGTCCGTTTGAAAGTCGGAAGAACCTATCGTGTGTTAGCATGATTCCTCAGGTATAACGCAATCATCATTAGACGATAATGTTTCCTTCTGGGAGCGAACTATCTTCTTTGAGCTTTCAAGAATCACACGTCTCGATACACGCCTTTGTGGGCGTGAATTCTCAACAGGCTCCTGAACTTCAATACGCAGTGTAGTGCGCTTGGTTGCCCTGATTTCCTCGTCATGTTGGGGGTTGCGGCGACCCCCAGCGTGTTGAATCGTTCGGGGCTTTTTCATTGGGCCCAAATGTTCTTGAACTGGAACTTTGCATCGTCCATCGGGAAGTGGGCCGAGGCACTCCAAAACTGACTTCTTTCTCCTGGATGATTCTGTGTGACCTCCCGGAGTAGCCATGGGAATTGTCGGCGACTTCGTTTGGTTCGCCGAAGGTTGAACCTGCTTCGAAGGCTGCGAAGGTTGCTCTTTGGCCTTAATCGCCACTTCGGACTTAAGCCTCCAGACTTTGTGGGTTGGTGGCGGCTTGCTTGCCACTTCCTTCTGCAGCTTTCGACGGGCTTCTTCAGCTTTAGCCCGGGCCTGCGCTGACATCGCGCGGCGCTTGCGAATGCGCTCTTCCAATGTCGAACGGTTCCGTTTAACGCGGACCCATTCGTTGGTTGGCGGCTTGGAGGAGTTGCCACTCATCATTTGTTGAGGCTGTTTGCCTCTCTTGTTCTTCAGATCCGCGTTGTAGCGGATCCCGTCAACTGACTCCATGGCCTTTGCGAATTGCTTCGCAAGGCGTTGACGTTGCCTTTGGCGGGCTCTCTTCGAGAGAGTCACCACGTCCTCTGCGGTGGCAGGGCTAGCCAGAGCAGATCCGACCTGGTTGGGAATTGGAGGGATCTCACCCGATGCGACTTTAGCATCAAACGGGGCGAGATCTTCGTTGGTATTTTCGACATCTTCATACCAACGAGTTTTTCTCCTGGAGGAGAGTTTCTTGGACTTGCGGGGGGAGGTTGATCCGGACGAGGACGACAAGTACTCCTCGAACTTCTGCTGGTCGAACTCGTATTCGACCTCCTCCACGACCGAGATTGAGATCCGCGGCTGCGACGCAACGATCTCGGCAGCGAGATCGGTGGCTCCCACTGTGGTCGCCAGATTGTTCGCGGGAAAAATTGTTGCTTTCTTCATTGATTCCATTGCACACTCTTGTAACAGTTTATCGATTATAAAGATCCGGTCTTTTTATAAGATCCGGTTACAATGAAAATCAAAACAAAGAAATAAAAATTACAACTTTTCTCTTGTTTACCGAACAAATCACGAGCTCCTGTTTTGCGGTCGCTCACTTGCATGGCTTGTTTGCCTGCGCCGGGGGTTTATCCGTTGACCACCGCGAGATCTAGATCCGGTCGGATCTACGCAGTACGACGGGTATTATTTCGCCAGGGAAATAATAGCCGGGGGGATTAATTCACCAAGGAAATAATCGCCCTAATCTCGGGATCAAAGACCAAGCTTTGATCCGGAGGAAAACTACGTAGATCTGAGATCCGATCCTCTCGAACTCTTGCCTTATTTGGCGTTGACGATCGCCGAGCACCGGATCTAGAAGTCCAAGTCTTCAAAATCTTAAAGCTCCAATCTTTTTTAAGTTTTGAGATCTGAATTTGGCAGAGCTTTGACTCCAATTTTTCCAACCCTTGAACAAATGAACCTGAAGGCCTATTTATAGGCGCTCTGAACTGTGCCCGCGCACGGAACTGGCCGGCCACCTATAGGTGGCTCGGCCTTAGCCGAGCCACCCATAGGTGGCTCAGCCACCGAGCCACCTAGAGGTGGCTCGGCTTTGGCCGAGTCCCCCAGGTGTTTGTTGATTTGCCTCTTTGTGCCCGTTTTCCGGTTCTGTGGTTGACTTGTTCGGATTCGATCCGATTCCTGATTTGGCAATAAATCCACTTCTGAGTTTGAGTCCGAAACGAATCTTTGATTCGATCTCAATTCGTCCAAGTCTGCTATTGTTTGGATGGCTCGTTGACTCCCCGAATCGTTGGCTTGATTCCACACGCGAGTGGATTTATTCCATTGTTTGCGTGTGGTTCGTCAGCTTCGTAGCCTCGTTAATCCGCTTCGTCGCGTATCGCTTGGCTTCGGCATTGTGGACTAATGGTCGTGCTTGGATACGTCGCCCGATGGTCGGTTCTGTCGAATCGGCGTCGTCGAGCTGTGTTAAGGGACCTATAGGCAGTTTTATACTCCTACAAGGAAAAAACGGATATGGGTTTAGAAATCCAAAACCAACTCAAAACAAGAGAAAAATTGACTGCACGTATCGCGATCGACCATCGCAGTCGACCGGGCTGCGGTCGACCACGGCGGTCGACCGAACCGGACATTTTTAGTTTCCATATGTTTGGCCATTTGTGCATGTTTCAACTCTTTTCTCTCTCATGTATGAACTCGTTCATACTCAAATCACATGGTATTATACTCATATACCATAAATGATATTTATCATACTAAATATCCACATATCATAATTTATCACACATTAATTATATTATTCATAAATTATTGGGGTTTTACATTCACCCCCCCCCCCCCCCCTTAAGAGGATTTTATCCTCGAAATTGCACAGTCGCATCCCAAAGCTCAAAAACTGGAAAAACACATTAAGAAGGTATAATTCATATTAAGAATTCCTTCTGCACACATCACATAGCATTAGCACAATGATATTTAAAGTTAACAACCTAGAATGCAAACATTCTTACCTAAATCCTTAACCAAATGAAATTGGTACGTCGAGCGAAATAATCCAAACAAGGAAACCCTCATGTATATACCATATACTTCAATTGATTAAGGATCAGGTAAAAATATCCTCATTCTAGTGTTAAAGATAAATATAAATGTGACTAAACAATCATAGATAATGATAAATATCAAGTCATATAAGCATATTAACATCATACCTATCCAAACAGATGCGGGTAGTCGCGATGAATATCCTCCTCGCGCTTCCAAGAAATCTCTTCGGCTCCTTTCCGGTTCCACTGCACCTTCACTAATGGAATGACTTTATTTCTAAGCTTTTTATTTTTTCTAGCAAGTATGCGTACCGGTACCTCTACGGTAGTCAAATCATCCTGAATCTCAATCTCTGGTGAGTCAATCACTCTCTGTTGTTCATCATCTTACAGATGCTTCTTAAACATCAAGACATGAAAGACATCATGTACACTCGACATCGATGCTGGAAGATCTAATCTGTAAGAAACAGCTCCAATGTGCTCGATGATCCTGAAAGGACCCACATATCTCGGGAAAAGCTTCCCCCGTCTACCGAATCGCTGAATGCCCTTCATCGGTGATACTTTCAACATGACTAAGTCTCCGACCTGGAACTCTAAAGGTCGTCTCCGCTGATCTGCATAGCTCTTCTGTCGACTCTGCTCCGCAAGAATGCGCTCTCGAATCAATTTCACCTTCTCTTTGGTCTGTCTAACTAACTCTAGACCAATCAATAGACTGTCCTCTGGCTCTACCAAACATATAGGTGATCTGCAAGGTCTCCCATATAAAGCTTCATACGGTGCCATCCCGATGGTAGCTTGATAACTGTTATTGTATGCAAATTCGATCAGTGGGATGTGATCCTCCCAGCTGCCCTAAAAATCTATAATGCACGCTCTCAGCATGTCCTCTAAAATCCGATTCACCCTCTTGGTCTATCCATCTGTCTGGGGGTGGAAAACACTGCTAAATGACAACTAACTGCCAAAAGTATCCTGAAAGCTCCTCCAAAAATGAGATGTGAAGACTGAGCCCCGATCTGATATAATCATCTCCGAAACTCCATGCAATCTAACAATCTCCCGAATGAAAATCCTCACATACATATCTGTTGTATGAGTCGTCCTCACTAGTAAGAAATGTGTGGACTTAGTCAATCTGTCCACTATAACCCAAATAGAATCATTTCCTTTCTTTGACTTGGGCAACCCGACTATGAAATCCATGGAAATATCTGCCCACTTCCACTCGGGAATGGGTAAAGGCTGTAGGGTTCCTGCAGGTCTCTGATGTTCTGACTTAACTTGTTGGCAGGTATAACACTTAGCCACATAATCTACAATCTCTTTGCGCATACCACTCCACCAAAAATACATCTTTAGATCCTTGTACATTTTCGCCGTGCCTGGGTGCACTGTATATCTGCTGCGATGAGCTTCGTCAAATAGTTCCCTCTTTAGCTATAGATTGTTCGGTATAACGATCCTTTCCTTCATCCTAAAGCCTCCATCTACTCTAATAGTCCAATCATCCTTGGGTTCTTTGGAGATCTCCCCCTTGCGGGTTTGAATCTAAGAATCCTCTAACTGAGCTCTGACTACTCTATCTCTTCAAGATGGCTGTACAGATATCGCTCCTAAGAATACACGGCTCCCGCCAATCTCTGGCCTAAAATTAAAATGGCTGAGGGTATAAAGATCCCGATGTAGTGAACACCTCAAAGCTGCTAGTCCACGATGACGTTTCCTACTCAACGCGTCTGCTACCACGTTCAACTTTCCCGGATGATACTGAATAGCAAATTCATAATCCTTAATAAATTCTACCCATCACCGTTGCCTCTGATTGAGTTCTTTCTGTGAGAAGAGTTACTTTAAACTCTGGTGATCTGTAAATAACTCAAACTGCACTCCGTACCAATAATGTCTCCATGCCTTCAGTGCAAAGACCACTGCTCCTAGCTCCAAATCGTGCGTGGGATAATTCTGCTCATGAGTCCTTAGCTGCCTCGAAATATAGGCTACGACTCTCTGGGTCTGCATCAATACATCGCTAAGACCCGATGTCACGCCCCGCTTCCCAAAATACCCGGGAATCGGAACATGAACAAGTCCGCGACGTATTAGGTTGAGTAGAAATAAATATCTTTCTACTCAATCTAATACGCTAAGCGTCAAAAATATAATACACGAAGTCACAGGTCCCCGATCACACATAGCAAGAATATAATAACAACCCAGAATAAGAAATAGACATATCATCAATGGTAAATCATCCCAGACATAAAAATATGGGTCAAACACGCCCTTATTATAAAATGGTCCAACTAAAATATAAAATACATAGTCCAACAGAAATAAAAGGAAAGTACTGCTAAAAATACTAAATCTAACACCAGACTAAAATAAGGTTCTGTAGAAAAGATCTAGCGCTCATCAACTACTACAGAAAGAAAAGTCTAAGCTTCAGATTGTTCTTCTGATCCACCTAGAAGACCTCACTGCTGTAAATCCTCTGGCTCCTGTACTATCCCGAACTGAGGCTGTTCATCACCTAAATCTGACGTACACCCAGAAAATAGGAGTACGTCAGTGTGTATAACACACGGCAAGATCCCCCAAGCCAGGAACAAATACAATAACAATAATGATAATATATGCATGGTCAATGTGATAACAGAAATAAAAATAGAACATGTGATGACAATAATAACAATAGAGGCGTGCAACTGGAATACTAATAATCAGATAAATCCAAGAATTAACCAAGTAACAAGATCATGCAGGTAGCGATCAGAAACCATCCAAGCAATAAGGTTATACAATAGATAGAATTAATACTTAAAAATCTACAACTCGAGACGTAGTACGTCGAGCGAAATAATCCAAACAAGGAAACCCTCATGTATATATCATATGTCTCGAATTATAAATAATTAAATATTAACCCCGATCTATGTATGGAAAGAAAAACAGCTGATCTACGTCTCAAAAGAATCATACTTAGCCAAGAATCTAAGTCATGTAACTAGTCATCCTACAACAGGTCGCTGGCTCATATTATCGAATAACTGATAGATCGCAATCACAAATATCCCAACTCCTCAGACTCACCCCGGTGACTACACAAACTTCACCGGCGCGAGTCCGGAATACACAAATATCTCAACTCATCAGACCTACCACGATGACTACACAAACTTCACCGCGAGCCTGGAATATATATCAACAATCACAATATCTCATCTCCTTAGACTCACCCTGGTGACTACACAAACTTCACCGGCACGAGCCTGGAATATACAACCACAATCACAATATCTCAATCCTCAGACCCACCCCGGTGACTACACAAACTTCACCGGCGCGAGCCCGGAATATACATCAACAATCCCAACCGCTCACATGGACCAAGACTTCTCATCCTAATTCTCGTAATTCTAGGTCAACTACACACGAGATTCTAGATCCTGACTGTGTCATACATATCACTAGAGTCATGTACTTCTCATGATTCTCAACATGAAATAATAAAAGTAGTTACGCTAAGTGTCATTGTCATAAAGTGTGAACATGGGTCGTGATCACATATAAGAAACGTACGAGAGTAAATCTGCTATTAACAATGCAAGATGAAACTACTGTTAACAGATGTTTTGTACACGAAAATCAAAATCTCAGTTATTAATTCCAAGAATAATTTCCTTTAAAATTACTCATTATAAAAATTATAAAATAATCCTCTTAAAATATATATTATTTATGAACAGTAATACTTTTTAATTTTACAAATGATTTCTATGATATTTTATAAAATAATCTAAAATACTTTTTTTCTTAAAATAAAATTCTTTTAGTCATAATAATTATTAAAAAATACTCCTTATCCAAAATAAATTATTTTCTCAAAATAATTCTTTTTAAAATATTTTCCTCATTATAAATAATTCTCAAAATACTCTATGAATATATTCTTTCTTTCAAAAAACACGAAATTAACCATAAACTATATTTTTGACATACTTATTCATCGTTTCGCAGAATATATTCACCGCAAAATTATCAACAACCACACAATTAATATCATTTCAGCACAAACTAATCAACGCATATACGTAATAAATTCATAATTGAGATAAAAATTAAATTAACCAGACAACAGGCAAGAGAGATCTTGCCTTGAGTTTTCATCGACGGATCGTCGTTGACGCGCGAAGCTACGGGTGAGGCGACGGCGACAAGCGGCTATGCGGAGGTTGATGGCGATCTAGGGGCTGTCGAACGAGTCGTCGGCGAGCGGAGGGGGGTGTCGGGCAGCGGCAAGGATCTGACACTGGCTGAGAAGGACAAGTGGCTATTTGGGTGGCAGTCGGCGGTGGCTGGGGGTTTGATCGGAGTTGGGGTGGCGTCGGGCTTGAGTGTGGTGGCTGGTCAGGTGGCCGGAGGTCGTGAGAGGGCAGAGGAGGACTGGCAGCCTGAGGGGCGTCGGTGTATGGAGGGCGAGGGTGTGAGTTCGAGCGCGGAGGTGCTGGCTGAGGTCGGGTGTGCGTCGATGTCAGGTACGGCGAGTGGGGAGGGAGCGTAGGCGGTGGTGGCGCGAGGTGGTGTGGCGGCTGGTGAGGGAGGCTGTGGTGGCTGACGGCGAAGTCGGCGGCGGTTCTCGGCTTGGGCAGCGGTGAAGAGAGGCGGTGGTTGCTTGGGTTTTTTCTAAAATTGAGAGAGAACGAGAGAGGAGATGGAGGAGAGAGAGGAGATGGTGTGTTGTCGAATTGTAAGAGGGAGAGAGAAATATATTATTGGAGAGAGAGAGAAAATTACATGATAAAAAATGGAATGTGATTATGGGTGATTGGGGAGGGTTATGGAAAGAATTCAAATGAGAGAAAATTAAGGGAAGAGAAAAGATTATGGAATATTTTACAAAATTTTCAAAATAAATGTTATATTAATAAATAATATTAAATAATTATTAGCAACCAAATATCTTTATATTTAAATTTATATGCTATTGTACTATGCTCAGGTTTACATCAACAATAATAAGATTATTAGTAATATCAATGACCAAATAATTATTTAAAAATATTCACTATAACTATAAATTAATATTTAATAATAAATACAAGACTATATATTTTATTTATTTATTTATTTATTTTGAAAACTCATAAATTTCTAAAAATTGGGAAAAATATTAATAAAATATAATATAATATTTTAAATACTAAAAAATTATTTAAATACGTATCGAAAAGTTACGGTTGTTACACCCGATTAGGATGCATCAGTGTAGACAACAAAAGTCTTATCACTGCTAGGAATAACTAAAACTGGTGCTGAAGTTAACTTAGTCTTTAATGTCTCAAATGCCTTCTGGCACTCTATGCTCCAAATGAACTGTACACTCTTCTTAGTAAGGTGTGTAAGTGGTGTGGAAATCCTCGAGAAGTCCTGAATGAATTTTCTGTAATAGCTTGCCAGGCCTAAGAAACTACGAATCTCGGTAACTGTCTTTGATGGTTCCCAATAAAGTACGGCTTCTACCTTAGCCGGATCAACTGCAATGCCCTCCCGGCTAATAACATGGCCTAAGAATCTGACCTATGATAATGATACGAGTTGCCGTGCGAGCACTCTTTGGTCACGGAATTGCCAAAAGGTGGGTTGAGAAGAGGATGACCAAAACACAAGAACAATTCAGTATGGCGAAGGAAATTACCTTCTCTAGATTATTAGTATGAAAAGATTACAATCCCTCTCTCACAATCTCACTAGAATCGAGAATAAACTCTCAATTCTCACTAAACCCTAATACAATTATTAGAATCTCTCTCTGATCTAAGATCTCATAGATTCTCACAATCTAAACCCTAATCCTTTTGATTAGGATCTCCCTTAGACCTAAAGCTCTTTAGGACTACATCTGGTCTCTCCCCCACTTTTTTAGAAACCCTAAACAATCCCTATTTATAGGGTTTACAACGTGGTGATAATCTTGTAAATAAACAAGTCCAAAAGGATCAGGAATCCCCATCAAAATAGAATCCAAAACAAACCAGGAAAAGGCCAAGGAACCTGTCGCGGTCGACCGCAGTGACAATCGTAGTCGACCGGACAGAGTTCCAGTCTAAAACCCTGCTCTGTGCAGGTTAGCGGTCGACCGCGCATGTCGCTGCGGTCGACCGGACAGAGATCTACATGTTCTTCTTGTTCTTCTTTGTTTCTCTCCTTCTGAGTTCTTTCACCGTCCTCTATGGCTCCAACCACGCTTCTATTCCCAAGATATCATAAGAATCATCTATCCTCAAGCTCCCATGAGGATCACTAAGCTCCCGAGATAGGGAAGAAGATACACCCGTATCATGAGTCCTTTCTTTAGGAACTTGAAGTCCCGTTCAAGTTAGAACTGAAGCTGAGGGAACTCGTGAGCCCCTCCTCCTTTTCTGAACCACCTGGCCTTACTAGGAATCTGATCTCGACGTCCGATCGGAAATAACTCGTTCATCCCACGTCTCGTCATAGTAACTTTTTGCTCCAAGTTGCAATCCTTCATCAATGGCTTTTCTGGAAGTCTAATGCATAGCGAGACAAACTTCTTGCTTGCATTCACTAACCTCTTCACTCGCATCACCGTCCCCAAGCTTGTCTCCTTCGGAAGAGATGCCGAACGAAATATGAACTTTTCACCACCCTTGGTGAATGTATACTTCTGAGCCCGCCTCTCATAGATCGCATATCTATCCCATAAGTACGGATTGCCCAGTATAATCTGATAAACATCCAATAGAACTACGTCGCATATGACCTCGTTAATATACGACTCATGGAGCGCAAATCTTACAGTGCATTGATCAACTAAACTTAGCTTCTCCTCCTTCTGAATCCACCCTAATGGATAGGGCTTCGGATACTTGACCGTCTTCAGACCCAGCTTCTGAACCAAGTCTTCGGATATCAAATTCTTATCGCTGCCCGAATCAACTATGGCATCAACCAAACTGGTCTTCACTTGCAACTTAAGTACAAAGAGCTGCTCCCTCGGGTCGTCATCTTCTTTAGTGGCCTGCTTCCCCGCCATAAGGTTGAGACTGCTATTGGGTTCCGTCATCCCGGGACTTCTTTCGGACCTTGAACTATCACGTACACCTTTTTCTCCTCCTTCTTCTTCAACCCCATTGGCTTGAGATGAGGATACTTCTCCCAGCACCGATCAGCTATGTGCCTTATCTTCTCGCAATGACCACAAATTAGTCCTGTTTTTCCTGGATCACCCTTCTTCTTCTCCTCCTTAAACTGAGAACCACTAGACTCGCCTCCAACTTGCTTTGCATCCCCCTTTGCTTCGTTGCTCTTCTTTTGCTTGCCCTCAATGGTAATGACCTTCACGCTCTCCTCTGCAATAGTCTTGACCGTGAATAACCTTATCTCCTTTCGGATGTAATCGCTCAATCCCGCCATATACTTTATGAACACGGAATATTCCTCTGTCGTAACGATAAGAATCATTGCCTGCTGCTGGAACTCCGTAGTGTATTCTTGAACGGTTTGATTGACCCTTTAGCGCAAGTCATACCACTTGTACCAACGCTCCTCAAGGAATCCCACCGCATAGAACTGTTTCCTAAGTAGCTCCTTAAACTTGTTCCACGACACCGCCTTCTTCTCCTGCTTGCAATAGGATTTCCACCACGTCAACACGTGTCCTGAAAGCTTCAAAGTCGCGAACACAATCTTCTCTTTTGACGAATAGCCATAAAGAGTAAAATACGTCTCCATCCGCTCGATCCAGTCATCAAGCCTCTCGACGTTAACACTCCCATCATAAATAAGAATCTCCACTTTGAAATCAATCTTCAGATTCTGGTAAGAATTCTTACCCCCTTGATGCGGTTCAGCCTTGACGGTCTCGTCCTCCTTGTCGGAGCCTGAAAGCTCGCTCTCTCCACCGGACTCTATAGGTTTCTTCTTAGACCTAGAAGAAGATTCCCTGTCAAAACAGAATCCAAAACGAACCAGGAAAAGGCCCAGGAACCTATCACGGTCGACCGCAGTGACCATCGCAGTCGACCGGACAGAGTTCCAGTCTGAAACCCTACTCTGTGCAGGTTGGCGGTCGACCGCGCATGTCGCTGCGGTCGACCGAACAGAGATCTGGTTGTTCTTCCTGTTCTTCTGCGTTTCGCTCCTTCTGACTTCTTTCACCGTCCTCTATGGCTCCAACAACGCTTCTATTCCCAAGATATCATGAGAATCATCTATCCTCAAGCTCCCATGAGGATCACTAAGCTCCCGAGACAGGGAAGAAGATACACCCATATCAGATAACCAGAATTCATACTTGCTAAACTTAGCATATAACTAGTGCTCTCTCAATATCTATAATGCTAACCTCAAATGCTGCTCGTGCTCTGCCTCCGACCTCGAGTAGATAAGAATATCGTTGATGAAGACTATCACAAACTGGTCCAAATAAGGGCAAAATATCCAATTCATCAAATCCATGAATATTACGGGTGCATTGGTCAGCCCAAATGGCATGACAAGAAACTCGAAAGACCCATATCGAGTCAAGAAAGCGGTCTTGGGAATATCCATCTCCCGAACTCGCAACTGATGACAATCGAAACGAAGATCTATCTTCGAGAAACACTACGCTCCCTACAACTAGTCGAACAAGTCATCAATCCGCGGTAATGGGTACCTGTTACGGATAGTGACCTTGTTTAACTCACGATAATCTATTCATAATCGCATACACCCATCCTTCTTCTTCACAAAGAGGACCGGTGCTCCCCACGGAGAATAACTCTATCGAATGAAGCCCTGAGACAATAACTCATCGATCTGGATCTGTAGCTCCCTCATCTCAGCAGGCGCCATACGGTAAGGAGCTCGGGAAATCGGTACTGTGCCTGGCTGTAACTCTATGTAAAACTCGATCTCTCTCATTGGAGGTAATCCTGGTATGTCCTGGAAGACACCCTGGTAATCTGGGACTACTCACATCTAACTCAAATCTGCGCTCCGATCCCATAATATCGCCTCCTCTACGTACTCTAGAAATGACTCCGCAAACTGGTTGCCTCTGGAGATAGCTACCACTAACTCTGATCCATCATATGCTCTCAAACTGACTGTTTTCGTAATACAGTCGATACTCACATGGTAGGAAGATAGTTAATCCATACCAAGAATCATATCGAATTCAAACATATGCAACACGATCAAATTAATCACGAACTCAGAATCGTCCAAGCTAACGATGCATCTCCTACAAACACTCTCTAATAGAGACATCTCTCCCAACGGAGTAGATACAGATAATGGGAAATCTAATGGCTGAGCTACAAGCCAAAGTCTAATCGAAAAATCATAGGAGATAAAAGAATGTGAAGAGCCAGAATCAAAAAGAATACGTGCTGGAAAGGAATTCACACGGAATGTACCTTCCACCACAGCTCTGCTCGTGCCATGATCGTGAGGAACCACTGCATACACTCTACCGATCTGCTGCTCTACATCGCCTGGAGTGAATGGTGCCATCTGCCTCTGCTGGGTCTCCTGGACTGCTCAAACCTGTCCCTCAATCCTCGGGACTACTGGAGGTGACTCTATCCTCAGCTGCTGGTCTTGACCGTGTCCCTGAGCGCGGTTCTTCTGTTGCTGTGTCCTACCCTTCTAGCCTGCTACGGGTGTGCTACGGCACTCGGCCGCTCGGTGTCCAATCTTGTTACAATTGTAACAAGCTCCCTGAAATCAGCGCCGCTGATGCGCTCTCTGGTCCTGTTGATGGCCCTTCTTATGGGGACCCAGCTGATATGGACCCTTACCCTGCTGGTGGGGTCCTCCTGAGCCTCCAAATGGTCTCTTACCCTTTCCTTTGTCCTCAGACTGTCCTGACTTACCGTTGTCCTTGCTCTTGATGAATAAGACTGTATCTGTCTCCTGAGCCATGGCAGCATCTGCCACCTCCCGCACTAAACACTAGATATTGTTATATTATGTTGCTTAAGAGTTTTTTAATACCTGGGATAATAGTGAACACTAGATATGGATACGCACACCGAAATTTATGCACGTACACTTAGTTTATGTTGTTTTGAAACATGTTGAGTTGATGAAAGTGAACTTATATATATGTTAAAGTATTGCTCGTCAGTTATGGATGCTCAGTGTGGATGTTTATCCCGTAATGAGATCTCGGTTGTACCACACTAGGAGTATTTGGATGTTT
Source organism: Asparagus kiusianus (assembly GCA_022839385.1). NCBI lineage: Eukaryota > Viridiplantae > Streptophyta > Magnoliopsida > Asparagales > Asparagaceae > Asparagus > Asparagus kiusianus. The sequence goes on along the minus strand of BQKN01000068.1, from coordinate 1,279,061 downwards.
TTCCCGTAAGGAGACCTCAGTTGTACCAAATATTCAAAGATGATTGGTGTATATTTTTCGGGTTGGGTTGAGGTGCCTATTCACCATTGTACGATCATCTGGAAGCATATCCAGAAATAAGAAGCTAAAACCTATTACCTCAGGACTAATGAGCATATCCAGAAATAGAGAGATAAAATCTATTTGTCGTAAGGATGATTGAGTAAGGAGGTTGTATCCAATATCCACATAGTATCGTGCAAGCCTTACAAAAGTATTGTTATTTTATGTATCTTGAATAGGAAGATAAAACCTATTGTCGTAGAGCGATTGGGTAAGAACGTTACAAAAGTATCGCTATTGTACATGGAGATGCATATATATATAAATATATGTGTGCGTGTGTGTGTGTGTGTGTATGTATGTATATATATATTTGTGTGTATATATATAT
>BQKN01000068.1:1238521-1250864 GCA_022839385.1 Asparagus kiusianus | reverse complement strand
TAGTAGTAAATTGTTTGTTAAACATCATCAAAACAAGAAGGCCAACAGATCTAACATTTGTTTAAGATCTAACAACAAAAATCTATAGTTTTTTCACATCAGATTAAGATCTAAGCATGTAAACACAATTTAAACTTCTAAACTAGGTATTTAACTATGAGGATGGGTTTGGATGTAAGTGATCTTGCCTTAATATCATGTACAAGCCTCTGAAACAAAGCAAGCAATCCCAGAGCATAAATAATCTGTTCTCCCTTGCCACACGTCGATGATCTCGCCCTCGTGTTGGTGTTTTGCTTCACAAAGCTCTCCAAACTCATAAGAAAAGATCTAGGGTTTTTGAGGGGAGAGGGTGGCTACTAGGATTCATAGATATGATAAAGGAAAGAATTTTTTTGTGAAAACCATAGGTATTTGTAGAGATAAACCCAAAACAAACATATTTGACCCGAACCACGAAACTTAGTCTGACTAGGAAAACAACCTTCGGTATTTTGGCTCTAACTTTCTCATCCGACCTCGGAATGAGCTGATCTAAGATTTGTTGAATAGTTGTTGAAGAGTTATACTATTTTAGTGTTTTATACTTTTCTAGATTCTAACTTCATCGGTATGAAAAATATAGAAACTCATAACTGGTCATTATTCCCAGATTTGAACTTTTTTGGCCTTTGTGCATGTTTTGTGCATTTGCACTCATATTTTCACAAATATGCTTTGAATTGACCTCAAATCAATTTTTATCATACTCAAACATCAAAATATATTATTTTTCACTAATATAACATATTTATTATTATTTATCATAAAACATTCAAATTTATAGGGTTTTATAAATTTATCCCTTTTTTTTTGAAGAAATGTTTTCCTGCCCCCAAAATGGTTAAGCTGAGAAATAGCATCCAGAACTTTAAGATAGTCCTGAGAGATCCATTCTGGTAAGTACTTTGACAGGTTTAAGGATCTTCTTATCCAATTTCCTCACCACGGTCTAGAAAAGTGGTGATTATGCTAAATTATCTATGAATGATTGGATTATTCTTCAAAAACTTTTCGAGAATTGATATGTCGAGGAGATTTCATGAAGAAAAATACGGATGAAGCTTGGGAATTTTTAGAGAGTTTATTCGAGAAAACCATGTAGTGGGAACAATGTGATAACAGAGTTTCATCAGTTTCACAACCCAAATCTAGTGGTCTTTCCTTAGAGTCGAACATAGCTTCTGAAGCAAAGATAACTACAATCCTCCACATATTAGAAGCCTTAGAAATCAAGGAATGAGCTCTAGCTCAAATCAATCAAGCTTCTGCCTCAAGTTATCACAACTGTCTTTCTCCAGACCATGTTTTAGTGGAATGTCCCATATTAGAAAACACTCAATCACTAGAGTAGATGAACACTGCATTCCAGCGTCCTAGAAATTATCCATTTTCTCCAACCTACAATCTTGGTTGGATAAATCATCCCAATTTTATGTGGAATCATAGAAATTACTCCCGAAATTAAAACTTCACTCCCACTTCAAACCAGGAACTTCCTAGAGGAAACACGGTTCCAATTAACTCAGTAAATAATTTTCAGCAATCTAATCTGTCTTTTTCAAACCTGCATCCTTCTCACCATCAAACCGTAAATCCTTTGAGTTCTAATCACAATAAGTGTCTTGGTGTCTTAGAAAAAGGTTTAGATGCTATGATTAAAACTTCTATACTAACCACCAACATATTGACCCAGTCATCCAACACTCTTAATTCCTTCATGTAAATAACCGCCCAAGTGTTCAACTCGAACACTCAAGCCGTTGCCAAGTTAGAAACCTAACTTGGGCAACTAGCTAATGTCGTGGGTGAAAGAGAGAAAGGAATTTTTCCAAGCCAGCCTGTTATCAACCCTAAAGACAATGGATCAAGTCCGAACTAACTACCTCAAGTGAATACAATTCACACGTTGTGATCCAATAAATAGATAGCTAACCAAGTTAGAATACCACCGGATCAAACCCCTTCTCCCATTCAACACACTCCTTCTAAAAAAATAACTCCTTCTGATGACCAAGAAACTTAACCCGAGACTTAGCCTAATCTAGATAGGTATAAACTCGTTGCTCCCTTTACAAATAGACTTAGATCTAGAAAAACATCTCCGGTCTAGAGAAAATCCTAAAAACTTTCAAACAGGTCAAGGTCAACATCTCTCTCTTAGATGCAATTGAATAAATTCCCTCTTATGCAAAATTCTTAAAAGATTTATGCACTAAGAAAAGAGCCACTAATGTTCTCAAAAAAGTCTTTTTAGCTGCCAACCTCAATGACATGTTTTCAATACCCATGCCCTTGAAATATAAGCACACTGGTTGTCCCACTATTTTATGTGTTATAGGAAATACCCTCATTGATAAGACACTCTTGGACTTAGGAGCTAGTGTAAACCTTCTTTTGTATTCAAATTATCAATAGCTAGGTGTAGGAGAATTAATACCGACAAGATACACCCTACAATTAGCTGATAAATCCATGAAAATTCTCATGGGAGAGGTAGAGGGTGTTTTGATCAAGGTTGGAGAGTTTATTTTTCCTGTTAGTTTTATTATCTTGGAAATATAGCATGTTTCCAATCTCAAAAGTTAAATCCCAGCTATCCTAGGTAGACCATTCTTAGCAACCTCAAATACTTTGATCAATTGTAGAACTGGTCAAATAAAACTATATTTTGCGAACATAACTGCTGATCTCAATGTTTTCAACCTAGGAAAGTAGCCCAGCGGATCCATCTGATCAATCCATATAGGTAAATTTTATCCATGGAATATCCAGTGAATAACAAGAGGGAGAGTGTGAATTAGATCTTTGTTTATCTGACTTAATTCCTGAGGAGTCTTTCGATGATGAACTTAGGTTAGATCCACTGGTCAATCATGTATCTGCAATTGGCTAGCAATGTAAACCTATGGATATAGAGCCCTGAGTCCAACTTCGCCCATCCATTGAGGAACCCCCAACTTAGAGCTCAAACATTTACCCAAAAATCTAGAGTATGCCTACTTATAGGAGAATAAGACTCTACCGGTCATCATTTCTTCTGATTTAACATCCGGTTAAAAGGAAACTCTCTGAGATGTTTTAAGAGAGAATAGGAAAGCCATTGGATGGACCATGGCTAATATCAAAGGGATTAGTCCAACCATTGTTCAACACCAAATCCATTTGATAGATGATGTCAAACCTACTAGAGATCCTCAATGTAGGTTAAACCCGGTAATGAAAGAAGCTATTAGGAAAGACATTCTAAAATATCTTAATCATGGGATCATTTATCTTATTTCAGATAATTCTTGGATCCGGTCCAAGTAGTTCTAAAGAAATCTGGGATCACCATGATTCAAAATGAGGCTAATGAGTTGATTCTAGCTCAAATCCAAATTGAATGGTGAGTCTACATTGACTATAGGAAACTCAACGTAACCACTCAGAAAGATCAATTCCCTCTTCATTTATAGACCAAATGTCAGAGTGCTTAGCAGGACATGAGTTTTATTGTTTCTGTTGGACCCTAGAGGGGGGTGATTAGGGTCATGAGGCTATAATTATGCAATAAAAATTAAGACAAGCAAAACACCATATGCAAATGCAATCAAAATAGATGAGATAGGGTAAGGAATCGTTATCCTGTGACGCGCGATATGTTAACGAGGTTCGGTCCGCTAACCTACGTCCTCGCTCCCCACTCTCGAGGAGAAATCCACTACAGAACCCGGTTTGGAAGCCGGAACTTTGTCTACACAGCGATGCCCTCACGATCTCACACTGCACAGTTGATCTCACTAGATCACACTCCCACACAATTGATCTACACAAGATCACACTCTCAAGATAGTAGAAAATGGTGCAAGACTCTCTCTTTACAACGTCCCTATGGCAAAGAGAAAGAGCACACTGAAGCTGGGATGTGAAACACAAAGGCTCAGAAAACAGGTTTGAAATTTAAGCTCTGTGAAAACAGTTCTCAGAATATTTTTGAAAGAGCTGGGACTATTGAGGAAGAAGAAGAGGTTGAGTTTAAATAGGAGAAACAAGCTGTTTAAACCCATACCCTTAATCCCCCAAAATCTAGAAACAAATGTCGCTGAAATCTGTACTGAGCGGCGCTGAAGAAAGTACAAAGTTTACCGTTTAAAACATTCGGCAGTCGACCGACGAAATTTTAGGTCGACCGCGATCCAGATCGAAAACTGAGAAAACAAGCAGAGACTTCTTCGGTCTACCGGTGCGGTCGACCGATGGAAATATCGAGCTCTCGGTCGACCGTGGCGGTTGACCGACAAACTCTCTGCTGCCCACTGACGAATGAACATAGGTGCGATCAACCGGTGCGGTCAACCGCATTCTGATACATTCCAAAAGTACTGATTTTGACACACTTTAACAATTTGTAAAATATTCATTTGACTTCTGAAAATTGTGAAACTTTGTAAAATGTTTTTAATATTAAAAACAAATTGTTTAGAAATGGAATTTTGCAAATAGGTCCTCATACTTGTAAGAAATAGTATTTTATGAAAAACGCTTAAAAACATAAGTATGAAAACGTGTGTGTGATATTCCAATAGCTTCAAGTGAAATCGATAACTCTTTGCTTACATTCTAGTACTAGAGAGGAAATAAAAACTAGCTAATATCCTCACATATAATACAATTCTTGAGTCTTGATATAGCTTGAGTTGGATGAAACTTCTATATGAATTTGGTGTTCTTGAAATAACATTGCTTCATCACTATGCCTCCTCCTCCTTTGGATATCATCGTTGTAGTGCATATTCCATCCAATCCTCCATTTGTGGCACTAACAAGCTTGATAAATGAATTTACTACATTTACACTCAATAAGCCATTAGTACCGATAATGGTGGTTGTAAAACATCATCAAAACATAAGAGCAAACAATCTCCCCCTTTTTGATGATGACAACCAACCATTATATAAGAGCAAAAATAAATATAGCTTATAGATAGGTGCTTCCCCTATCTATGAGCTCCCCCTAAGTATGTGCAATAAATGAGGAGATTTCTCTCCCCCTTTGTCACCATCAAAAATGGGGTAAAGAGAAATACAAAATGCAACTAAACAAGTAAGCAAATAGAACTTTCACATATTACATAAGCCCAAACCATTTCTTATGCAACAAAAATCATCCTCATCAAGAGGCTTAGTAAATATATCCGCTAATTGAGATTTTGTGTCAACAAACACTAGGGATACATCTTGTCTCTCTACATGATCACGTAAGAAATGATGGCGCACATCAATATGCTTGGTTCTAGAATGCAAAACGGAATTTTTTGGAAATATTTATAGCACTAGTATTATCACAAAAGATTTTTATATTTTAAAAATTCAAATCATAGTCAACCAAGCTTTGTTTCATCCATAAAATTTGAGCACAACATAAGCCGGCGGCAATGTATTCCGCTTCCGTAGTGGACAATGCAACGCAATTTTGTTTCTTGGAAGCCCAAGAAACAAGTGAATTTCCTAAGAATTGGCATGTTCCACTCGTACTCTTACGATCTACCTTACATCCGGCAAAGTCGGCATCACAAAAACCATATAAATCAAAAGAGGTGCTTTTTGGATAAAATAAACCAAGATTAAAAGTTCCATTAGCATACTTAATGATCCTTTTAACCGTAATTAAATGAGATGCTTTAGGAGAAGCTTGAAAACGTGCACATGCACACACACTAAATATGATATAGGGTCTACTAGCGGTAAGATAAAGAAGACTATCTATCATACCTCGGTATAGTTTTTGGTCCACGTCCTCACCACTTTCATCCGCATCAAGCTTTACACTTGTACTCATGGGAGTAGGCGCATGCTTAGAATTCTCCAAATTGAATTTCTTCACCAATTCCTTAGCACACTTGCTTTGAGAAATGAATATCCCATCCTTAGTTTGCTTGACTTGGAGCCCGAGAAAGAATGTAAGCTCTCCTATCATACTCATCTCAAAATGATCTTGCATAACTTTAGAAAATTCCTTACACAAAGATTCATTAGTAGTACCGAAAATGATATCATCAACATATATTTGAACTAAAATGAAATCATTTTTCCTTTTTCTCACAAAAAGAGTGTTATCAATTGTTCTTTTTGAAAAACCATTTTCAACAAGAAAACTAGAGAGGCGAGCATACCAAGCTCTAGAAGCTTGTTTCAACCCATATAAAGCTTTTTGAACCCGGTAACATGATTAGGAAAACTATGATCTATGAAGACGGGGGGGTTGCTCAACATATACTTCCTCATCTATAAAACCATTTAAAAATACACTTTTAACATCCATTTGAAATAATTTGAAATTTTTAAAGCTAGCAAAAGCCAAAAACATCCAAATAGATTCCAACCTTGCAACCGGTGCAAAGGTTTCATCATAGTCTATGCCCTCCTCTTGATTGTATCCTTGGGCAACCAAACGAGCTTTATTTCTAGTAACAATGCCATGTTCATCAAGTTTGTTTCTAAAAACCTATTTAGTACCAATAACACTAGCATTGTTAGGTCTAGGAACTAGTTTCCAAATATTATTTTTTTAAAAATTGTTTAGTTCCTCATGCATAGCTAAAACCCAAAATTCATCATTTAAAGCATTATTAATCTTTTTAGGCTCTAGTATGATAAGAAAGCAACATTACCACACTCGTTCAAAGCTTCTGAGCGAGTAACAACTCCTTTTGAAGGACTCCCAATTATTTGTTCCTTTGGATGGTTTGATGCGAATTTCCAAGCTTTAGGAAGTTCAACTTGTTCATGAGCATTTGAGCTATCCACATCCTTTTGTGCTTCTATAGAGGGTGTATCATTGATTTGTAAAAGGTCCAATCCTCCCTCAACATCATCATCATCATCATCTTTCCTAGGTAAAACAACTTGAGAACCAATATTAGTCTCATCAAAAGTAACGTTTATAGATTCTTCAACAACGAGAATTCGTTTGTTGAAGACCCTATAAGCCTTACTTCGAGGTGCATAACCTAAGAAAATACCAACATCAATTTTGGAATCAAATTTGTCATGATGATCTTTTGTATTTAAAATAAAACATTTGCAACCAAAGATACGAAAATAACCAATAAAAGGAGTTTTTCCATAAAATAGTTCATAAGGAGTTTTCTTAAGCTTTGGTCTAATTAAAACACGATTTAAAACATGGCAAGCCATATTGACGGCTTTCGCCCAAAAATATTTTGGCAAATCAAAAGAATTTAGCATAGTGCGTGCCATCTCTTATATGGTGCGATTTTTTCGTTCAACAACATCATTTTATTGTGGTGTTCTAGGAGCGGAAAATATGTGAGTTATACCATGATGAGCATAAAAATCATAAAAAGAATTATTTTAAAATTCACCACCATGATCACTTCTTATTTTAACAACTTTCAAATCTTTTTTATTTTTAATTCTTTTGACATGATTAGAAAATTCTTCAAAACAATCACTTTTGTTTGCAAGAAATATTGTCCATGTAAACCGAGAAAAGTCATCAATAATCATAAATACATAGTGTTTGCCTTCAAGAGAGGTAACACGCATAGGACCAAATAAATCAAGATGAAGTAATTGCAAAGGTTTAGAAGTCGATACCTCATTGATGGATTTGAAGGAAGATTTTGTTTGTTTACCTTTGGCACAATCTTCACATATGGTATCTTTGATGAAGTGCAAGTTAGGTAACCCTTTTACAAGATTTCTCTTGGACATTTTGATATTAATTCCATGTTTGCATGTCCAAGCCTCTTATGCCAAATCCAAGGATTTTCATCAATTGCCGCATGGCACTTCACATCTTGATTCACTAATTCATTCATCTCAAAAATGTACACATTAGATTTGTGATTAGCAACAAAAACAATTTTACCATTCATACTAATAATGCATTTATCTGGTTTAAAGGAAATATCAAAACCTTTGTCACTTAATTGTCTAATGCTAAGAAGATTATGATTCAACCCATTTACCAAATAAACATCTTCTATAACAGGTGAGGGTTTCTTACCAATAGAGCCAATACCAACGATTTTTCCTTTCTCACCACCACCGAAGGAGACGTTACCTCCTTCAATCATTGATAGGGTTACAAATAACTCTTTGTTGCCCGTCATATGGTGAGAGCAACCACTATCAAGGTACCACATCTCTCTACGTCATTGCCGTGATGTTCCCTACAAGAGATGAAGATTAATATGTAGTAGCTTTAGGTACCCAAAACTTGGGTCCTTGGTGGTTAGTAGTCTTAGTACCTTTGGGTACCCATGTCAATCCATAAAATTCATAATTATCTTTAATTCTACAATGAGTAGAAATATGACCATGTTTCATGCAATAAGTGCACACAAAATTTCTTTTGTATGTATGAGTGTGAGAACCATAAAACCTATTTCTACCATAGTGATGATGATTAGCATAAGCATGAGTGGGTCTAATCCTACCACTCTCAATTTCTAGTCTTTCAATCTTGGATCTTAATTGCTTATTCTCGAAATCGAGATCTCCTAACAATTCATCTTTTAGAGCAAGAGAGGTTTCTAGTTGTTCTAGTTTCACATCACAAGAAGCATGCAACTTTTTAAAAGAAGATAATTCCTTGGACATTCTTTTAAATTCAATGTTCAATTCTTCTAGAGCCGTAGCTAGATCACATTGCATGTAAAAGGATTCACTCTCGGTGTCGGATATTACCTCATGTTCAAGGGCCATGAAGCAAACGTTGGAATCATGAAGAGCAAGTTTAGCTCCTTCTTCATTACTATCTGAATCACTTGGTTCGGATTCCTCCCATCCGGCATACATAGCCTTCTTCTTCTTGTATTTCATGTACTTTTCTTTGAGCCTTGGGCAATCCTTAGCGATATGGCCCAATTCATTACATTCAAAACATTTTCCTACACGAGAAGGAAATTTGTTGTTAGATTGTGGGTTAAATTTCTTGTTCATTTTTATGAGTCTAAAAATTCTTCTAGAGAGATGAGCCACTTCTCTAGAAAAATTAACTTTACTATCTGATGACGAAGAGGAGTTATCACTAGCTCCTTTGAGAGCTATGGTCTTCAATTTTAGTGATGGCTCCTCAACATCCCGTGAGGGCACTTCCTCCTTTTCTTTTCCCTTGAGCTTCTTCTCATGAACCTTGAGCTTGCCGATGAGGCCATCAAGAGGTAGAGTGGTAATGTCATGAGCTTCTTCTATTGCCGTCGCCTTGGGTTCCCACATCAGAGTTAATGAACGAAGAATCTTGTAGTTCGTCTCTTGAATAGTCAACTTCTTGTCAAGACCATGCAATTCATTAATAATGTTAGTGAAGCGAGAAAACATAGCATCAATTGATTCATTTGGAAGCATTTGAAACAACTCATATTCATGCATAAGTCCGCTAATCTTGGATTCCTTAACTTGGGGGTTCCTTCGTGTGTGATACACAATTTCACCCATATTTCGTATGCGGTTGCACACGTTGAGACTCTATTGTATTCATTTGGGGAAAGACCATAAATTAAGGCGTTCATAGCCTTAGCATTGAGATTAACTTGGTGCCTTTCTCCATCGGTCATAGTCCCAACTTTGGACTTTTCTACGTATTTTTTCTCTATGAGTTCTACGATGTCAAGGTCAATGCACCGAAGGTAAATTCTCATCCTAGCCTTCCAATAAGCAAAGTTACTATCGGTGAAGAGAGGTGGTCTAGTGGTGGATTGTCCCTCTAGCATATGCACATTCATTGAAGCCTCCATAAGATCTTTTCTCTAAGGTGATTAAACTAAAAACTAATATAGAGACCAAGCTCTGATACCAACTGTTGGATCCTAGAGGGGGGGTGATTAAGGTCATGAGGATATAATTATGCAATAAAAATTAAGACAAGCAAAACACCATATGCAAATGCAATCAAAATAGAGGAGATAGGGTAAGTAATCGTTATCCTATGTCGCGCGATATGTTAACGAGGTTCGGTCCGCTGACCTACGTCCTCGCTCCCCACTCTCGAGGAGAAATCCACTACATAACCCGGTTTGGAAGCCGGAACTTTGTCTACATAGCGATCCCCTCACGATCTCACACTGCACAGTTGATCTCACTAGATCACACTCCCACACAATTGATCTACATAAGATCACACTCTCAAGATAGTAGAAAATGGTGCAAGACTCTCTCTTTATAACGTCCCTATGGCAAAGAGAAAGAGCACACTAAAGATGGGATGTGAAACACAAAGGCTCAGAAAACAGGTTTGAAATTTAAGCTCTGTGAAAACAGTTCTCAGAATATTTTTGAAAGAGCTGGGACTATTGAGGAAGAAGAAGAGGTTGAGTTTAAATAGGAGAAACCAGCTGTTTAAACCTATACCCTTAATCCCCCAAAATCTAGAAACAAACGTCGCTAAAATCTGTACTGAGCGGCATTGAAGAAAGTACAAAGTTTACCGTTTAAAACATTCGGCGGTCGACCGACGAAATTTTAGGTCGACCGCGATCCAGATCAAAAACTGAGAAAACAAGCAGAGACTTCTTCGATCGACCGGTGCGGTCGACCGATAGAAATATCGAGCTCTCGGTCGACCGCGGCGGTCGACAGACAAACTCTCTGCTGCCCACTGACGAATGAACACAGGTGCGGTCGACCGTATTCTGATACATTCCAAAAGTACTGATTTTGACACACTTTAATAATTTGTAAAATATTCATTTGACTTCTAAAAATTGTGAAACTTTGTAAAATATTTTTAATACTAAAAACAAATTGTTTAGAAAATCAATTTTGCAAATAGGTCCTCATACTTGTAAGAAATAGTATTTTATGAAAAACGCTTAAAAAACATAAGTATGAAAACGTGTGTGTGATATCCCAATAGATTCAAGTGAAATCGATAACTCTTTGCCTACATTCTAGCACTAGAGAGGAAATAAAAACTAGCTAATATCCTCACATAGAATACAATTCTTGAGTCTTGATATAGCTTGAGTTGGATGAAGCTTCTATATGAATTTGTTGTTCTTGAAATAACATTGCTTCATCACTATGCCTCCTCCTCCTTTGCATATCATCGTTGTAGTGCATATTCCATCCAATCCTCTATTTGTGGTACTAACACGCTCGATAAATGAATTTACTACATTTGCACTCAATAAGCCATTAGTACCGATAATGGTGGTTGTAAAACATCATCAAAACATAAGGACAAACAGTTTCTTGGATGGTTACAATCAGAAGCTTTTTGCTCCACAAGATCAAGAGAAAACCATATTCACATGTCTGTATAGAACCTTTGCCTATCGACACATGCCTATTCGGCTATGTAACGTACCTGCCACATTCTAATAATGCATGATCAGTATTTTCTCTGCCATGGTAGAACAATCTATACAAATTTTCATGGATAACTTTTTCATTTTTGGTGACTCATACTCTGACTGTTTGCATCATCTTAAACTGGTCCTCTCACTGTGTAGGAAGAAAAATCTGACTCTTAATTAGGAGAAATGTTACTTCACGGTCAAAAAATGCATTGTCTTAGGTCATGTATTTTCCAATAGGGGTACAAAGTTGACAATTCTAAGATGGATCTCATTTCTAATCTTCCTCCTCCTAAATATGTCAGGAATGTCAGATCATTTCTTGGTCACGCTGGTTTCTATAGATGTTTCATTAAAGATTTTGCAAAAATTTTAGATCTTTGATCAATCTCTTAGCCAAGGATACACTATTTGATTTCTCCCCTGAATGCGTCAAAGCCTTTGATTATCTGAAAAAGAAGCTAACCACAATCCTTTCATTCATGCACCAGATTGGACTTTACCCTTCGAATTAATGTGTGATGCATCAAATTTTATAATTGGTGCTATCCTAGGATAACAGATTGATTAAAAACTATGTGTGATCTACTATTCTAGTAGGACACTGAACGATGCCGAAAAAATTACACCGTCACTAAGAAAGAGTTTTTAAGCTATAGTATTTGCCTTAGAAAAATTCAGGTCATATCTCATCGGATCTTTGACCAAAGTTTTCACGGATCACACCGCACTTAAGTATTTTTGGAACACAAAAGATGCTAAAGCACAGCTCATTAGATGTATCCTCTGTTAGGTCTCATGTTATGAGCCTATATCTTCTAATCTTATGTGTTATTTTCATCTGGCAAGTCGACTTATGTGATCTTTCAAGTCGACTTATACCAAGTCGAATGCAAGTCGACTTATACCAAGTCGAATGCAAGTCGACTTATAAATATGACCGTTGAACAGTAACGGCTATTTTCCAGATCTGTTTTTGTGTGGGTTTTTGGTCATTT
>BQKN01000068.1:1207805-1228521 GCA_022839385.1 Asparagus kiusianus | reverse complement strand
CGGTGGTCCACGGCAAACAACCCCGGCGCAGGCAAACAACCCATAAAGCGAGTGACCGCAAAACAGGAGCTCGCGATTCGTTCGACAAACAAGGAAATAAAGTTGTAATCTTTTTTGTTTTCTTTGATTTCTTGTAACCGGATCTTATAAAAAGACCGGATCTTTGTAACACAAAAAGTTGTTATTTTAAGATGACAACGGAATCAACAATGAAAGAAGCAACAAATTTTCCCGCGAACATACACCAAGAGGAGTGTGTGGTGAGAGACGGGGTCGTCCCAAGAGGAGTGGGGTAGGTGATAATGCCTAGAGAGAGGTTATAATTCCTAACACTTGAGGGAGACACGGGCTAGAGACCAACACTTGAGGTGGTAGTTAGTGTAGTTACATTGTGTGTGTTGAAGAGTTTTCGGTTAGCTAGAAAACCGAGTGTGTAGAGAAGTTCCGGCTTCCAAACCGGGTGTGATAGTGGAGATCTCCTCGAGGTGAGGAGCGGGGACGTAGGTCAGGCGGACCGAACCTCGTGAACATATCGTTTTGTTTGTGTTTGTATTGGCGCACTTATTTTTATATTTATATTGCCTTTGTCAATTGATCATTGTTTATATTCCCACTATCTTGCTTTGTTTGTTTCCCCTTGTGTTAACTTGTATATCCTTGCTCACATATTGTTCATAAGTTATTTGCTAGGATATATTTGTTAATTAGTTTTTAAATTGGCATAAATCGGATTAGATTAGCAAAACCCCTATTCCCCCCCCCCCCCCTCTAGGGCTCCTTCCTAGTGGCATTAGGGTACTTTCATCCTCTTGCTTTAAGAGTTTGACATCCAAATTTTTGACATAAAACGAGGAGAAAAACCCATAGCAGATCAACTTTCTAGACTTCAGCATGCGCCAACATCAAACATCCCAATTAATAAATATTTTCTAGATGAACAACTCTTACAAATTCAATCTGTTCCATGGTTTGCTAATATTATATACTACTTAGTCACAAAATAGACCTCTTCTCATTAGTCTAAATAGGATAGATCATGTTTCCTCTTCCAAGTGAAATACTTTTATTGAGATGATCCATATCTATTTAAGTATTGTCCTGATCAGATTTTAAGGAGGTGTATTCTAAGTAAAGGAACTAGGATTGTTCTATCTTATTATCATGAGCAAGTATGAGAAGGGGCCAAAATACAAATAGCCTAGGCTGAAGTCGAGGCCCCAGGGGGAGGCGAGATCTCGGCGGAGATCAAAGCCCTAATATAGGCCGAAAGGGGCCTAGAAATTCTCACCAAGGTTGCCCACCGCCATGACGAAGAGCTAGCTCTAGAGGAGGCACTCCCCTTGGAGGGTACTTGGATGGTCGTATCCTCATCACATCGATGAGATCAAGCCAGAGAAGCGGGATAGACTAAGGATGTTATTGATAGGATCCTCTAGAGTCGGTCCTCGACATGATAAGGAGCCGACCCCAGACTACAGGAATGAACCCACTCGCTATTTAGACAGGAGGGGGACGGTTCTGGAATCTTGGCTTGCTCAATCGAAAGTGGTGGCATAATTCTATCTCCCTTATGATGACAAAATACTAGGGGAGATACTAGATGTCGGTATTCATTTGAGCCTCAGGAATTATCCGATTTGTGTGGCTCTGGTGGAGCAGTAACTATTTGTTTGGGTAGAGCAAGTTCGAGCCCCCTATCTCAATCTTCAAGAGGAATTGGAGGTTCGAAAGGCTTACCTGGAGAGGGCCCTCCTGTCACTAGAGACTAAGGAGGAGAAATCGACCAATCGGTAGCAGAGAAAAAAAAAGTGGCGCTAAGAGGCGGAGGTGCAAGAAAATATGGTGGACGGCCTAAAGACATCAAATGACAAGAAGTCGGCCGAGATTGACAAGCTCAAATGTGAGCTCCTCAAACTTAATAACATGATAAAACATTTATCCAAGGACATCACGCTTTGAAAGCGGGAGAGGGGTCATGCCCTAGAGCTAGCCTAGTCAAATCGTTATGCTGCCCAATGTCTAAAAGTTGAGCTGGAGGAGGAGCGGGCGACCCTCCAAAGCTTCGAGAGGAGAGTGCTTAGGTTGCATTAGAGGCTAGATGATAGCACGAGTCATCCTTCACCGAGATCCAAGATTTGTAAGATTGCATAGTATAGGATCTAAAATAGATACACTAGAACACTAGAGGGAGGTGAATAGTATTCTTTTAAAATTTACGCAAAATAGATTATAAATTGCAAAGAAAGAATGGCAATCTCAGAAAATGAGCATCACAAACACAATCATGTATATTGGTTCCACCTTCCCGGTGTACATCCAGTCCCCAAGCAAATTCCGCTTGAGAGTTTCCACTATGATTTTGAAACCTTACAAAATCAAAAGCAAACCTGATCAAATTGTAAGACCATGCAAATTGCAAACCCAATTGATAAGACCATGTTAATTGCCACCCAATCTCTAAACCAAGAGATCAACCCTCTCAAACCCGAGAGAAATCCTTTTTGAAGCAAGAACACAATTGATCTTATAAGCCTTGAATGTGTAATGAAGTGCAATAGTGACTTAGGATTCTTTTAACTCTCTGAATATTGCCTACACAATCTCTAAGAATGATTGAAACCATGGCAATATCAGAGACTATATTTTTTTCTAAACACTTAGCATAAAAATCTAGAAAACTAGAGAGTGAATATGCACAAATGTTTGAGCTTATGTGTATGAATTAGTTGTGTAAATTTCTGAACTTATAACCTATTTATAGCCCTTGAAAAGAAAAGTTTTCAACCCCTAAAAACGTACACAAAACGGCTATAAGCAGTCACTTATTCAAAACCTGAAGTCTAGAAAAACTATATCTGTAGTCAACTACAAGTTATATTAGTCGACTACACTAAGTCTAAACAAATTCTGTGAAGTCAGAAAATTGCTTAGTAGTTGACTACAAGGCATAGTAGTCGACTACATTGTAAACTCAGATTCTGGAATTTTTTTTTAGTATTTTGACTGTAACTTTCTCATCCGATATCAGAATAAGGTGATTTAAGATTTGTTGGAAAGCTTTTGAAAAGATCTGCAACTTTGATCTTTTAAGTTTTTCTAGATTCTAATTGCTAAGGGGGTATAAATAAAATATTTTAAGACTCACTCAATATCTATAAACTCTAATGGCTAGCATAGGGGATTTCTATTGTTAACCAACATACTAAGCATGTGTTAGTGTGTTCTAACACTATGTGTGTGCATGTGTGTGAGTGATCAAGGCTTGTACAAATTTCTAAGCGAAGAAAATATAAAATTATATTTTGACAATAAAGAATATCTTCTTCTTTGCTTCATTTGCCTTAAACTCATCTATGTCTTGAGTATCTCTTTAAATATAATTGTTGATATAGCTCTGATACTGTAAAATAAATATTAGCACATAATACACACAATATATGATATTTGTTATCATCAAAATAAACTAATCTTGGGGTCAAGATTCCTAGCATTCTCCCCCTTTTTTATGATGACAAATATATGTTATTAAGATATAAAAATTTTAACCCCTTGCATAAAATCATTAAATAAAATCTTTTACTCCCCCTGCATCAACGCATTAGTAAAAAATTTAAAATTTTCTATATAACTCCCCCTTTATCATTAACAAAAAGAAATAAACATAATTCTAGTCAAATTTTTCTTTTCCCGGGTACCTTAATAAAAATATTAAGCACTTTGGTACCCTTTTATATTATATCATTAGGATTAGCCCTTAGGAATCCAAATCCACTTGGAATTTGGTTTCCATTTATTAACATAAGTGTAATTCTTTGAATTATAAAATTCATACATATAAGATGAAATATAATCATTCCTATCATGAATATTCAAATTCTTAGGAATCCATATATACTTATTTTGTTTAGCATGAATATTCTTATTATTATTCTTCAAAACATAATCATTCTTTGTAAAATACTTAGGAGCAAATCCAATGCCAAAATGATTGTTTGAAGATTTTTGAAATGAGAGAAAATTATTCAAATTCTCTTTACTTTTATTGAATTTACTAGCATTCAAACATATATCATCATATTTTAATTTAATAGAAGAAATATCTTTATCTAAAATATTAATGCGAATTTTTAAATCATTGCATTCTAATTTTATATAAACATTCTCATTAGTCAAAATATGATTTTCTTTAAGCAAGGATTTATTTTCCTCTTTCAATTCAATTACTTGAGAATAAAAAATAGTAGAAGAAATAAAACTAGAAATTTCTTCAAGTAATCTTTTATTTTCACCTTTAAGAAAATTATGTGAATCCTTTAATCTTAAAAATATTTTATATAATTCATTGAAAGCATCTAAAAGCTCTTCATTGTCACTTACTTTATCTTGTGCCATAAAACACATATGAGCGCTTTCCTTTTCTTCGATTTCTTCATCCGAAGACGAATCATTACTATCATCCCATGTAGCCGCCAAAGCCTTCCTTTTCTTGTTGAATTTTGTAGACTTTGACATTGATTTTAGAAGGTGACAATCATTCTTCATATGTCCTGGCTTATTGCAACCATAACAAATAAAATTATTATTAGTATCTTTAACATTACTTGTACCTTCATAAGTTACCTCGAGTGTGTGCCAAATATCATATGCGGATGTGACCGTTGACACCCTATTGAACTCATTCTTGTCAAGAGCACAAAATAAGACATTCATTGTTTTAGAACCCAAGTTTGCATTGTTCCTTTGAGATGTAGTCCATTCCATGAAAGGAGTGGTTGGCTTCTCATATTTTGTTTCCACAATGCTCCAAAGTTCGTAGCCAAGTGATTGAATGTAAATCTTCATTCGGCACTTCCAATAGTTGTAGTTCAATCCATCGAACATTGATGGACGATTTGTAGAGTGACCTTCTTTGAATTGTGATGTATTTGTAGATATCATCTTTCACCTTGCTCTGATACTAAATGTAGGATCTGAAATAGATACACTAGAATACTAGAGGGGGGTGAATAGTATTCTTTTAAAATTTATGCAAAGTAGATTATAAATTGTAAAAAAAGAATGGCAATCTCAGAAAATGAACATCACAAACATAATCATGTATACTGGTTCCACCTCCCCGGTGTACATCCAGTCCCCAAGCAAATTCCGCTTGAGAGTTTCCACTATGATTTTGAAACCTCACAAAATCAAAAACAAACCTGACCAATTTGCAAGACCATGCAAATTGCAAACCCAATTGATAAGACCATACCAATTGCCACCCAATCTCTAAACCAAGAGATCAACCCTCTCAAACCCGAGAGAAATCCTTTTTGAAGAAAGAACACAATTGATCCTATAAGCCTTGAATGTGTAGTGAAGTGCAACAGTGGCTTAGAATTCTTTTAACTCTCTGAATATTGCCTATACAATCTCTAAGAATGATTGAAACTAGGGCAATATCAGAAACTCTCTTTTTCTGAACACTTAGCATAAAAATCTAGAAAACTAGAGAGTGAATATGCACAAATGTTTGATCTTATGTGTATGAATTAGTTGTGTAAATTTCTAAACTTATAACCTATTTATAGCCCTTGAAAAGACAAGTTTTCAACCCCTAAAAACGTACACAAAACGGCTATAAACAGTCACTTATTCAAAACCTGAAATCTAGAAAAACTATATTTGTAGTCAACTACAAGTCATAGTAGTCGACTACACTGAGTCTAAACAAACTCTGTGAAGTCAGAAAATTGCTTAGTAGTCGACTACAAGACATAGTAGTCGACTACACTGTAAACTCAGATTCTGAAATTTTCTTTTCAGTATTTTGACAATAACTTTCTTATTCGATATCGGAATGAGGTGATTTAAGATTTGTTGGAAAGCTCTTGAAGAGACCTACAACTTTGATCTTTTGAGTTTTTCAAATTATAATTGTTAAGGGGTATAAATGAAATGTTTTAATACTCACTCAATATCTATAAACTCTAATGGCTAGCATAGGGGATTTCTATTGTTAACCAACATACTAAGCATGTGTTAGTGTGTTCTAACACTATGTGTGTGCATGTGTATGAGTGATCAAGTCTTGTACAAATTTCTAGGCAAAGAAAATATAAAATTATATTTTGACAATAAAGTATATCTTCTTCTTTGCTTTATTTTGCCTGGAACTCATCTATGTCTTGAGTATCTCTTTGAATATAATTGTTGATATAGCTCTTATACTACAAAATAAATATTAGCACATAATACACACAACATATAATATTTATTATCATCAAAATAAACTAATCTTGGGGTCAAGATTCCTAACACATAGCTCATTTGGATTTTGAAGGCCATTAATTCGAAATCATTGAGTATTATCGCCACAACACTTTTGAAAAGGTAGAGGTGGCACTGGCTTGTAAGGTAGGATACGATTATATCAAGACGTATCTTCTGGCCGAGATGAGGAGTATTCCTGACCATTTTTATTATCCTCCAAGGGTCGCCAACTGCCTAGAGGCACTCTTGGATATAGAGGAGCAGGGAAGGGGACATGAGCTCAGTAGCGAAAGTAGTGTCGAGGGCGAGGAGTTGGACAATGAGGCTAAGGAGGGCTCTGCTGAGGAGGCTGGGGAGGCAGGTGAGGGATCAGCCAAATAGGTTAGCGAGGGTTCGGTACGAGACAATTGGATGAGCTCACCAGAGAAAAAAGGTGAAGGGGCCAAGCTAAAATTCCAGTCGACTCTTATGCCACCCACTGCTAATGCTCCTCTACTCTCGGCTCCTCGTCTTAGTGTCGATCCATCCATGTCTCCAAATCCTGCCCCTTAGGGCTTTTGTATCTTTAATTTTGTTTTATTTTACTTGTTGCTTTTTTTTGTTGTAAACATTTGAAGGGCATGAATAGTAAAAAAAATTACCAACTTGAGCTATGTATATTACATTCTGTGTGTTGAACTATAATATGAGCTAAAGTTTGTTTTAGGGACTAGGATGATTCAACTTTGAGCCTTAGCTTGTTAATAGATTCGTCTTCATATTTTGGCAATGAAAGTGATATGAAAGTTTTTTGTGTCAGAGTCGGTCAAATTGATGAATACTAAATACATATAGGTTCGTGTAGAAATATTTTGGTTATGAGTAGGTTTAGTTAGAATGCCCTAGAGAGAAACGTAAGCTCCGACCTTAGTTAATAAAGATGTTGCCAAAGTTTTGGACTGGATGGACTGAAAATCAATTTAACACAACCCTGTATAAGGATGGGTAAGTTTCATTGCTATTCGAGTCGATCTTACTAAGGTCCAACTAACAACGTGTTTTTTGTTGGTTGTGCGAGTTGTCAGTCCATAGGGTTGGTCGCCGAAGCAACGTCTTGAGTCATTTGTCTGATTAGGCACAGGGTCAGACGCATGTTGGGCCTAAAAGGTGAATTAATAATTGGCTAATTAGTGGGCTCTTTCCCTTGAATTCGGCTAGCCAAGTGGAGGAGAAAGTTGAGGCGGTTGTTGGCGGGTGATTTTTGAGGAGCATTTATGGAGAAGGTGACAAGTCATAATTGATGTGACCTTTTAACGTTATTAAATATTATATGTTGTTGTCACCTTGATTCTTGGGCTGAACGACGCCTAGATTGGAGGATACCACCTCATTTCTCTTGTGGTTTGTTCAAATTTTGAACTTGATCTTAGCTGTTTATCTGTGGCTGAGTCGGCCTATCCGATTTTGACATGTGTCCAGATTCGAGCCTATATGTACCCTAATTTTGAGAGGGAGCCCTGTTTACAACTATTTTGAACAGATTTTCAAAGTCCTAACCCTCTGCGTCAGGTGATTTCTGATTAGTTCTCTAACAATCAAGAAATGGCTTCTGCTTCTGCTACAGCTGACCGCAACGAGATGAGAATCAACCTCCTTCGACTATTCCACTTGAAGATTTACACAATGGAGCTCAAATTTTATTACAGTCACTTCAATCTTCCTTGAGCTTTCACATTGTTAGCGCCAGAGAGATCTAAGGTCGTGTACCATCACGGCGGTGATAGAGCTCTGATCTCCGACTGCCTCTCTACCCTTTCCTGCATCAGGTCTGTGAGGCTCTGGGGGTGTCCCCTGTTCAGATCATGTTGAACTCCATTACTATGTTGGTGGAGTTTGTGGTGATTTGCTATCAGGTTGGCATAAACCCAAGTATATGCCTACTCAACCATCTCGTCAATGTTAAGATGACGAAGAAAGAGGGCCATTATTATTTCCAAAATCTGGACAGCTTCAAGTTTGTCTCGAGTACTCCTGACTCGAACAAAGATTGGAAGGATAAGTTCATGTGGGTCTTTGGAGTTGACCCCATCTTGTCCTTTCCGACTTGGCTTGAGATCAAGAAGGACAAGCTAAAGTCGAGTCTACTTTTGGCTAAGGATTGGCAAAAGCTCAACAATATTTAGGCCTATGATGGGTCATGAGAGATCAGCAATCTCTTCGAGTTGGTCTTCATTCAAGTAGTCGGCTTATCTAGAGTTTCATAGACTAAAGCAGATACCACCCTAGCAGCCATCTTGGCTCTTCCATTGAAAGAGTCAGAAGGAGCGAATTTAGCTTTGATGAAGCCGAGCTCAACTAAAGGACCCCAAAATGGTTAAGGGACAAGTTGGCTCCTACAGAGGTCAAGATGGTGACAGCTAATGCTGCCAATTTTACAGCTCAGTTGGTGGGACTAAGTGCCACCGCTCATGCTGAGAAATAGGGGAAGAGGAGGAAGAGGTTGAAGGTGAGTGGCCGAGATCTCCATGGGAGTGCTGAACCAACTTAGGCAAACTTGGGGGAAGCAGCAGAGGTAGGCACTTTTGTCCTCCCATCGTTTGAACCCCCAGATGTCACTATTCTCGTTGAGGCATCCCCTATTCAACTTGTAGGGGGAGAAGTGGCAAAGCCTATTAAGTCTAAAGTTCATGTGAATGAAGAGACAGTCCAACTCCCTCTTCTCGAATTAGCCCCTAGGCTCGGTAAGGAGCTAGCTGAGGTATCGGCCACTACCAAAGTGGAATTGGCCCAGCTTTCAGCTGCCAAGGAGTCAGGAATGGCCGAAGCGGCTCTGGCCTTAGGGGTAGCTCTGAGTAGCCTTTCCTCCATTGTATCAAAGAGCTCAAACCTCGCGCATAGGGGGAGCTATGGGAGATGCTAATAAGCACATCGAAAGGAAGGCCTTTAGTATGATGGGAAGCCGTCTGTTGATTATAGGTTTGCTCCTAAGCGGTGACTAAACAAGAAGAACTCGGTTTTGGAGTCCCCAGTGGTTCAGGCCTAAACTTTGGAGTAGTCTACAATTCGGAGTAGTTCTCGCTTCTTCGGGATGATGAAATCCTCTCGGGGATGATTAGTGTGGTTCTTCATCATGCTCTCAAGCGCTATTTGCTCCGGGGGGCCTTGATTGAGCAGGAGTTGTTCTCCTAGATCGAATATGCACAAAGCTTCCCTGGCAAACTTCAAGAGGCATTGGAGGCCAATAGAGCAAGCTAGGAAGAGGTCGAGAAGAAGATCAAAGCCATGGAAACATGGAAATGAAGTGATAGCAAGTGGTAGCGGGAGTTGGAGACTCGAGTACAAATAATTGAGGAGCTTGGGCACATCACAGCAAGTAATCAGCCATGATTACTAAGCTCAAGGATGAAGTTGGCTATTTACAGTATGAGATCCTTGAGCGAGATGACCAAATCAAAAATTTGACTGAGGAGGTCAAGGCAGATGTAGGATGTCTAAAAATTACTGTAGGTAGCTGATCCTCACAAAACACTGGTTATCAACCTTTCTAATTCTCTACTCTATATCATTGTGAAGATGGAGAAGAAAGATAGTGGGTTTCAGAATCTTCATTTCTTCAAGCCTCTCTTGCCTGGTTTCTCGAAGAGACTGGTGTTTCCTACCACTTTTGTCAAGCAGATTGTGAAAGAGAAATTCAAAACAAAAAAAATGCAGACAAATGTTACAATCTGACAACTTTCACAATAACCAATGAAAGTTACAATTTGACAATTTTCACAACAATAACCTATAAGAGTTATAAATTGACGATTCACGTCACAACATACGAGAGTTACAAATTAACGACTCTCATGTTTTCAAGAGCCAAATTCAAGGATTACAAGATGACGATCCTTATAATGCTATAACAAAAGAGATCACAAATTTATGATCTCTTCAAGCAAAAATACGAGGGTCGTCCCTACGTTTCAACCTCAAAACGCGAAGCTCACCCTCACATTTCAAATACTAAACGTGGGGCTCACTCCTGCAGTCCAAGCTCCAAACGTGGAGCTCACAACTTCGTTTCATTGGTTAAACACGAGGGTCGTCTCCTAAACACGAATCTCACGTTTGACCAATTCAAACACGTTTTAAACGGTTCCAAAATCATTTTGTATATAATGAGGACATTAAACCCCTATTATGGAGTGATTTAAGAGGTCAGTTACACCCCTTTAACCCTATAAATAGTTGCGTTTATAGCTGAAACAAGAGAGGATCCTTTGGAGCTTGAGTTAACTTGGTTAGAGCTTGATTAAGGCTTTTTTAGAGCTTTTTGCCTTGTCTTTTAAACCATTTTCGATTGAAGAACTTTGAGATCAGCCCTGGGCTTATTTCAGTTCAAAAGGATTGAATTCCTCTCTGAAATTAACTCTTTTACAGAGTTCTTAAACTCGTTTAGAGTTCTAAATTTGCCTCACAAGTTCTTCTTGACTTCAAGGCAAGAGGAATAGACGAACGTTCCACGAAGCGAAGTGCTCGGATCATCAACGGGATACAAGAATCAAACTCTCATCGCCATCAAGAAGAACCCAATTTTAAACAAAGGAAAAGGATCTTCATTGATTCTTCTCTCTTTTATAAATCGAGAAACTGATAAAAAAGAAGTCAGTTAGAGGGAGGTTACAGTGAGAGATTATATTCATTCTTTTCCTAAATCAGTTAGGGTGATTAATACAAAATTTATTTCTTAATTTTCTTGCAATATTTTCTCGCAAACAAAAGATGGTGACTATGTTGGGGACTGACTTTTTCACTGATGAAGAAGCGGTGGCGCAATTCGACACCAAGCTCGTTAGAACAACGGTTGAAAACTATGACCGTTAAGTTTGACCAAGTCAAGTGCGAGGAGCTTCTTTCCTCCGGATCTCTTAACCCTAAGACTATGCGCAAAATTCACAAAGTCTCCAAAGAAGCTAGGATTCCTCTTACCAATGATTCGCCAAAGGAGTGCCTCTCCTTGGAATCAGGCGGTTCATACAGTCCTTCTGCAGATGAAAAGGACTTAGCTCCAAACTGAACTCGTCAATCAAGTTGAAACTCTATACCCGTGCCCAAACAATAGATATCAAGTCACAAGAGGCACATTGCTACGATTAACTTGATCACTACAGATGGTGGCATCGTTACAAAAGCCTTAAAACAAGTGAGGAAGAATACTGCTCGATGAAGAAGAAGATCCCTACAACGAGCACAACTCCGAGAAAGCCAATTAACCAACCAACGGGAACCTCGCGTTTGTGAGCCTCAACACGACCCTGAGCTTCGCGTGTCTACTTTAGAACATGAGCCTCACGTTTATGTGCCCAAGCATGAGCCTCGCGAAAGCCAGACTAAAGGCGACCCTCAATGGCGCATTTCAAAACCAAAACACGGACCTCAGAACCGCGTTACTCAACCAAAATGCGACCCTCGCGTTTCCACTATCAAACGTGACCCTCGCGTTTCTAATACTAAACATGATGTGATACGTCGCGTTCAAAGAGATCAACATGGAATCAAGATCCATGTTCACCAGGAGCTAGTCTCGTCTAGTCATAGATAAGGGGTTCCAATTCAAACCTCATGTTCAGTGAGCAACTCTTCTCGAGTTCTCGTAACAGACTTAACAGAACTCAGACCTAGAGTATGACCGGTGCAACGAGTCGCTCAATCATGTCAATATTCAAGAACTAAAATGAGAAGATTCATAATACACTAAGAATTTATTATAGTTACAATTAGCATCAGTTAAACGTATTAATCATATTTGTGTATGCTTATTTAATTGTTCAATTATTGTCATATAGGATGCTTCTTAAGTGCCCTATTCATTAATATATTATAAGAAGTCCATTTACATTCTTAATCTTTATGTGTTTGTAACTATTTAGGGTCATTCTTTTGAAAGAATATTCTTTTTGTGGTAGCATAACTTGATTTTATAGTGAGAATTTTGAAAGAAAATATATTCACGCAGTATGACGCTGGTATAGAAGGAATATCAATTTTATCATTAACGAACCAAATTATTAAGCAACTAATAAAAAATTAGTTTTTATTTAAATAATATTCTTATCAGTTCCAAATGTACAAGGTTATCAGATGGATGGCATATTAATTAAAATGACATATTTTAAGCCATTTCTCTAAAAGACAAAAAATTAAAATCAACATGGTTTTATCCATATATAGAGACATTCAAAATATTTTAATATATTTTATGATAGTGGTAAACTATTTTGTAATCTAGTTATAATAAAAAACAAATAAAAATAGAGATAATTAACCACATGCAGAGCACTTGCATCCTACCTCTAGCACATTAACGAAGATAGCCCTAAAAAAACATTTCATTTGATGGATGAATATTTGAAATCATTCCATGCAAGTTTCAAGATCATGAAAATCTTCAACATTATTGTTTATTTAACTAAATTAATTGATCAAAGAATTAGGGGTTAGAACACAAACAGCTGAGCTATTCCCTCACCAAACGTAACGAAAACAGCTGATCTATTTCCTCACCAAATTTAGTGGGTCTCTCTTATAATGCGCATATTTTTGAAGTTACATCATGGAGTCTTCTAATGATTGGTCGGTTTAGTTAGACTTTGGTTTAGGTTTTCTTGGTCTCATCAGAATCAGAGCACTACAGTGTCAAGGACCACGGTCAACCCTCAACATCTAGCTCGCCTTACACTTGTCCTGTCTCTCCTCCCTAGGTTTCGGGCTGCCACCACTTTATTCTATCAAGATTTGATCTTTATGTTCTGGAAGTATAAGTGATCACCTTTGGATAGCTAAGGTCATAAGAAAAATAGTGCAAGCATCTTCCGTATGTCTTCAAGTTGTAGTAGTAAAAATGAGGGTTTGCTAAAAATATCATTGCGTAGCTAAATTCTTTTTTGGGGGTAAAAGTTGTTGGCCCCAGTGATGCCGTTTCATAGTCAGCACGTGCCAATAGGGATGTGGAACCTGTCGAAAATGTAGTGCAAAGCCTAGTGCTATGATCTTTATGTCTGAGATGCATGTTATTCGTTTTAAATCTAATATCATACCCCTCTTGATTTGCGTTTATTTACATATCACTCACCGGTATTATAATATATTTTGACAAACTCTCGATATGATCTATAAAATGGAGTACTGTGCATATACTCAAATATGAGAATCATCGATGACGACGATGAGCAAAAAGTCGCGAGACATTTTGGTCAATGATGAGTAATAGTACTAATTGATGAGGCTTGACTCATTGACCAGTGGCTACCGAATTTCTAATTTCTGATCTAATTTGAGTTTTTGTCGTTCATTGCGGGGAGTTAAATAGATTTTTTTTCTCACGATTTTCTTTATGATTCACGAGTTATTTGAGAGAGAGAGAGGATTTCAACTTTGGTGATTAATTTTGCTCAGGCTTCTCAGCAAGCATACTCGATATTAATCTTCATCATCTAATCTGTAACTTTAGAAATTGTTGCTCTTAGATCTCAATTTCATCGTCGTTTTTCTAGAGCTTCATCTCAATCATTAGGAGAACGATTTGCTTAACAAAAGAGTTGTAATATTTTTCTATATTACACTTAATTGATAATTATTATATTATTCTAAACTTGTTTTTATGGCGTACTCAACTTAGTGTGAATTGAGCGTTTAAAGCATATTCAAGCCGGGAATAATTGAGGGAATGGTCACTAGCTAGGCTAAAGTTGTGACAAAAGCTTAGGTTAAATGACTAGTTTGGGGGGAAAAAACTAGGGTTTTATTCTTTTAATTAAGCTATGGAAGCAGGTTTGTAATTTAGGAAAACTTTCATCTAGTGAGGAAGACCCTATGCGAGGAGGAAGAACAGATATAGGATTTATCTGAACCGCTATAAAATAGTTTATTTTCTGACTGTAATTAATCCTGATTATTTTTTGAATTTATTGCTTTGCTTATTGTTTTTATTACTATTTATATTCCGCTGCATATTAGAGCAAGTGCAGTAATCTCCTAGTAGGAAGCTCTTATTGGAGTGCTCTCAAGCATGGGGCCCACTTAGGAGCTTCCTACTAGCACAAATATTCCAACAAGCTCATAATTAGGAGCTTATATATCATTTAAAAAACTCACTCTTCTACCTCTCTCATTTTATAAATATATTTTTAAACAATAAATCTAATAGAAAAATATTTTTAGTGGGCCGCCACCCCTTAGGAGCTCCCAAGTGCTCCACAAATTTGTGGAGCTCTTAGGAGCTCCATGGTGGACCCCACCGCCAACTAGGAGTTAGAAGCCTTCTTGAGAGCTTGTTGGAGCATGTTGGGAGCTTTTCCTTGTTGTGCACAGCAGAAATTTTAGCAGCAACAATAAGATAGTTAGGTCGCAATAAGAATTCCTATTTCACCAAGGAAACAAGAACCAAAAATAAAATATCTCAACAAAATAGGATATCAGCTCTTTCTTTCACCAGTTCTAGGACTGACCTGTCGAGGGAACCTAAATAATCTATTACAAATCACGTAAACAGCGAGACAACCAGTTTTACATGGTCGACAAATTGCCTACATCCACGGGGCAAGGAGGGGGGAGATCTACTATTAGAGAGAGAGAATACAAATAGGGTTCACAATCACACAAATTAAACTCTCACACAAACTCTCAAATCTCTCACAAATATCTCCCTCAAAGTGATGCACAAACTCTCTCAAACAATCGACGGCTTCTCTGCGTTTCTTTTTCACGCTGCTGTTGTGTCCAGTAAGTCGTGAAGTTAATTCACGACAACGGATTCAATCCACAACAAGTTGGGAACACGAACGAGAGCTCAAACAATCTCCCCCATCGAAAAACAAATAATCTAACCGGCTGCATCGTAAAGACTGCCTACGTATCCTCTTGTCCAAGGAATCAAGCCTCACGTAGTTCACCCAAATGGCCGCTAACGGCCTCAATAATCACGAATGTGCAACAAGTCTTTACAATGATCAAACTTGTTGTTCGGAACCACCTTAGTGAGCATATCCGTCGGATTATCCTTCGTGTGAACCTTCACAATCTCCACATCGTCATCTTTAAGAACATCTTGAATGAAGTGATAACAAATATCAATGTGGTTTGTCCTCACATGAAAAACCTGATTCTTCGCCAAATAGATAGCACTCATGCTATTATAATAAATAGTGACGGACCGCTATGATATACCAAGTTCCTCCAAAAGTCATTGAAGCCAAATAGTCTCCTTCACAACCTCTGTAACCATCATATACTCTGCCTCTATCATAGACAAAGCCACCATTGACTGTAAGGTGCAGCTCCAACACATCGGTGCACGGGTCAAAGTAAACACATACCCCGTTATAGACCGGCGCTTATCCAAATCCCTGACATAATCCGAATCAACGTAGTTAATACATAACTACCCACCTGTAGTGTCCCGCTCATAAACCAAACCAACATTGAGCGTACCTCGAATGTACCTCAAAATCCATCTCACGGCGTCCCAATGACCCACTCCTGGATCATGCATGTATATCAAAACCATGCTCACCGCCTGTGACAAATCTGGTCTCGTATATACCATCGTGTATATCAAGCTCCCAGCCACGCTTGCATATGGAGTCTTTGACATCAACTCTTGATCTTTAACTGTCTTTGGTGAAAGATCAGCTAAAAGCTGCAAATGGGCTCCTAATGGTACAATAATTGGCTTTGTATCCATGCTAATATGAAATCGTTGTAGAACCTTCTTCAAATAAGCCATCTGTGTCAAACAATTTCTACCCTTCTTCTTATCTCTGCCAATCTCTATCCCTAAAATACGTTTCGCCTCACCCAAATCCTTCATCTCAAACTCCTTTGAAAGCTGTACCTTCAACTCATCTATAGCATATCTAGAAATTGAGGCAACCAACATGTCATCGACATAAAAGTAATAAATAGATGTACACACCTCCTTTAAACTTATGAAA
Organism: Asparagus kiusianus; assembly: GCA_022839385.1. Taxonomy (NCBI): domain Eukaryota; kingdom Viridiplantae; phylum Streptophyta; class Magnoliopsida; order Asparagales; family Asparagaceae; genus Asparagus; species Asparagus kiusianus. Next base: position 1,212,316 of record BQKN01000068.1, on the reverse strand, counting down.
AATATACGTAAGGATCAAACTGGCTCCGAGTGTATGAATGACCAATCATAAAACTATCGAATCATCTATACCACTGTCGAGGAGACTGCTTCAAACTGTATAGCGATTATTTCAATCTGCAAACCAATTTTTCCTTGCCTACAGTTCAGAATCCCAATGGCTGAGTCATATATATTTCTTCATCATGATCACCATGAAGAAATGATATCTTCACATCCAACTGATCTAACTCCAAACCATAATGTTCCACCAAAGCTAGTAAAATCCGAATCGAAGAGTATTTCACAACCGGAGAGAAAACCTCATTATAGTCAATACCTTCCTCCTATGCATAGCCCTTCATAATCAACCTAGCTTTGAATCTCAATGGAGTGCCTTTAATGCCCTCCTTCTTTATGTATACCCACTTGCAACCAATTACCTTTCATCCCTTTGGAAGCTTAACAAGCTCTCATGTATCATTCTTGTGAAGAGACTCCATCTCCTCCTGCATAGCTACCTATCACGAATCAACCTTCGAACTCTGCTCGGCCTCTTTGAATGTAGTAGGTACCATCTCATCGATACTCTCCACCGGAAGTGCATACATAACTGTGTCAGCATACCGTGCTGGCATTCGTATGTCTCTCCTCTGTCTCCGAACCGTAATAGAATCCTAAACGTGAGCCGTCGGTCCTTGATCCTACACATCAGTACCCGTATCCTCCGTGTCATCTTTGTGCTCGCCTGGCATCAACTCGGTCGGTACTCTAATGGATATTGCACTATCTGGACACTGTGAAGCTGCATCGATCTCCACCACCTATGATATCTCCTCTGTCGGGTCGCTCTCCACCTGATGAGAGCAGGGAAGCTTTAAGATAGAAGCCTCATCGAATGTGACGTCCCTACTCAACACAATCTTTCTATCAACTAGATCACATATCTTGTATCCCTTCACACCACGCTTGAATCCTACAAATATAGCCTTCCTAGCTCGAGGTTCCAATTTATATGTTCTCACATGATAAAATGCAGGATACCTTGAGCTGGTCATAGTCATGTACTGGCTCTCCCGACCATATTTCCTTAGGGACCTTCCCCTCAATTGCAGATGAGGTGGCTCGCATATGTAAGTGCCTCAGCCCAAAAGATCTTCTCCAAACCACTCTGCGATAATAAACATCGGACCTTCTCCAGCAAAGACCGATTTAACATTTCTTCCACTCCATTTTGTTGTGGTGTATGACTAACCGTGAAGTGCCTCTCTATGTCCTGGTCTCGACATAGATGCAAAAAGGGATCTGAAGTATATTCACCACCGTTGTCGGATCGTAACGTCTTGATCTTTCTTCCAGTCTGTAGTTCCAATCTTTTCTTCCACTGACAAACAAATCTAGGACTTCACTCTTCTTTGTCATGGTGTACACCTAACATCACCTAGAATAGTCATCAACGAACGTGACGAACCAATGTCGACCACCAAGTGATACAGTCTTGGTGGGACCCCAAACATCTGTGTGCACATAATCCAGGATGCCCTTCATCCTATGAATAGCAGTCCCAAACTTCACCTTCATCTTTTTGCTAAGTACACAGTACTCACAAAGCTTCACTTTACCACTCTTGGCTCCCTTCAATAGCCCCTGCTTACACAGCACATGTAGTTACTTTTCACCTGTGTGCCCTAACCTGTAATGCCAAAGCCTGCTCATGTCCTTCTCTGAAATAACTGAAGCAACCTAGCCAATCTCGATGCTCCCCTTCAAATAATACATGTTTCGACTGCGGACTCCCTTCATCACCACCAAAGATCCCTTAACAACCTTTGCTACAACGTCTTCAAATATCACCTTGAATCCTTTTGCCTCCAAAGCTCCAACTGAGATAAGATTCTTCTTTAGCTGAGGAACAAATCTCACCTCTTTTAATTCACTCACTACTCCATCGTGCATCCGAATCCTCACAGTACCTATTCCACAAATACCACATGATTGATCATTTCTCATGACTACAACTCCCCCATCGAGCTTCTCAAAATATGCAAACCAATCTCGCCTAGGGGTCACATGATAGGTAGCATCGGAATCAAGCATCCAATCTAATACATCAAAGTGGTTCACCTCCGGAGTAATCAGTAGAGAAAAGCTCGAATCATCAGAATCATCACCTTTCGTAATATTCACCTCATTGGCCTTCAGCCTCTTTTTCTTGCCATTGTCCTTCTCCTTGAGCTTCGGACAGTCGTTCTTCTAATATCTCTGCTCCTTACAGAATGCACATTAGTTCTTTGCTAATTGGTGGCGGCTTCTTGACTTTGACCTTCCTCTATTATCACCTTTCGGATATGGGCTTTTATCTCTCGTCGACAAGGCCTCGCCTGAAGTACTAGCACAGGAAGTCTCCTTATTTTTCCTCCTCAAATCATAATTCGTCAATGCATTAGTAACTTCACTATAGCTGATAGAAGATCTCTCGTTCAACAAAATGAGCACAAAGGTGTCATACTCCTCATCCGATAAGGAGCCCAATAAGATAATAGCCTTGTACTCATCCGAAATCTTCTCATCAGTATTCTCCAAGTCTGACAATAACTTCGTATCGTTGTTCACATGAGCCGCAAGCGAGGTGCCTCTGGACATCTGAAATATGAATAACCTATACAGCAAATGCAACCTGTTCTGAACACTCTTCGAAAGGTACTTATTATTGAGAATTTCCCACATCTTCATCGTAGACGTCACCCCAATCACATTATACTTTAGCTCCTGTTCCAAACAGGACCTGATCACCCCACAAGCGTTCTTATTCATCTTTTCTTATATCGCCTCTTCGTATTTTGGTGGTCTCTCGTAGACCATGATGGTCTCCTCCAAGTTCTGAGCATTGAGCGCATCCTGTATGTCGCTCATCCACAAACCAAAGTTGATTTTACCGTCATACTTCACCACACTAATTTTGATTTTGAAAACCAACTTGAACTGTACTCACCATTGACTTGCTGCTTTTACCTTCTTCTCCTATTGCAAACTAACTCCAAGTTGTAAAGAAAGAATCAAACTTTGATAGAAATTAAGAATTACCCAACTGAACCCTAGATCGGATTCCAAATAGATCTCCTGTCCACACGACGAAAGAGAAATCTCCAATGGAAACTCCTAATGCTATCTCCACCGAAGCCTAGAACTCCAAGAACCAAGCTTAACATAAGAATCTTCCTCCACCTAATTCTAAAACCCTAGATCTAAAATCTGGACTCTGATACCACTTGTTGTGTGCAGCAAAAATTTTGGCAGCACCTCGGCGCAATAACAAGAGAGTTAGGTCACAATAGGAATTCCCGTTTTATCAAAGAAACAAGAACCAAAAATAAAATATCTCAACAAAGTGGGATATCAGCTCTTCCTATCATCATTTCTAGGACTGACATGTCGAGGAAACCTAAATAAGCTATTACCAATCATACAAATAGCGAGACAACCAATTTTACGTGGTTCGGCAAATTGTTTACGTTCACGGGGCAAGAAGGGGGGAGATCTACTATTAGAGAGATAGAATACAAATAGGGTTTACAATCACACAAATTAAACCCTCACACAAACTCTCAAATCTCTCACAAATATCTCCCTCAAAGTGATGCATAAACAACTCTCTCAAACAATCGACGGCTTCTCTGCGTTTCTTTTTCATGTCGCTGTTTTTTCTCTGCACCTGCTTTGCACGAAGCTCCTTTGCACCGTCGCACAAGAATTTCCCCTCTGTACTTGCACCAAAACCGAGGTTGTGATATCAAGCTATATATATAGCTTCGGGAAATCGGTTCGTGGGCCTGAAAATCACTGCGTGTCGCATTCACAACCATTCGTAGCCCTCATGTTGCTCGTGGTCCCCATATCTCTCATGATGTCCATCTCTCGTGATGTCCTCATGGGTGTGGTCCCCACATGACACCGCCAATCACATTCCTTGCCACATCACCCTTAAGGGCCTTCTTGAGAGGCTGCTGCACTTGCTCTTATGTAATAATGTATAAACCAGATAGCAATCCTATTCACACCCATCTAAGCTTGCTTCTAGATCCCAACAACCTTAACATTCATGATTTGTTTTATTATATTTAATATGTGTAATTTGTATGGTTCTTAAAATATTTTAAATCACGAGTGTACTTTTGATAATCCTTTGACTATTAAAATAACGGGCATATCAAAAGTGTTAAGAGAGTAGGTAACGAACCCACTCTAAAAATTAGGCAAAAGAGGGTAGTATCCATTAGTTAATTACATATCCTCCTCCTGGCTTACATATCTTATTTGTATTTTCAAATAGTCTCTCTTGACTCCTTGAATATATTCGAATTCCACAATTTCAACATTTAAAAATTTTTACGAGGTTTGATGTCAAGAGGGCATCGCCTCATTCAAAGGTTTCAAAAGGGCTAAATACCCATATTGGTATTTTAATTCCACCCCAATTTCCAACAAGGTATTTTAAATAGGTAAACCCGCTTTAAGACATTTTAATTGATCCAA
>BQKN01000068.1:1189175-1201078 GCA_022839385.1 Asparagus kiusianus | reverse complement strand
TAGGGCTTGTGATAATTATTTGTGTTTGAGAGTAGCCGTAGGGAGAAACTTGGCTTACGAGCGCATGTTTTGAGGATTATCGACGTCGAGCCGTCGAGGAGAAGTTAAAGAGGTTTACGATTTTAATTGGCGGCATATGTAAATTTCCCTAGTTGTCTTCTTGGTATTTCAATAATATCTATATTATGGAGCTTTCTGGCATATATGAAGTTCTCGATATTTCCCGCAGTGGTTTTCTTCTTGGTTTTGTATGTTTGATTTATATTGACTCTTCATGTTCTCGCGAACCGCGTGTTTGATCTATTTTGGTTCTTCATATTTCCAACGAACTGCATAATTGAGGGGGGAAAATTCCTCAAGGACCCAAGATATGGGACCAATAGAGGGGACAAGTGAGGTGTCCCCCTCCTATTGGATAATGAGTTGGCCATCATTAATGATGGTCAACTCATTATCCAATAGGAGGGAGACACCTCACTTGTCCCCTCTATTGGTCCCATATTTTGGGTCCCTGTAGCAAAGCTCAATTGAGGGGATTTATGCCGTCTTATCATCATCACTGATATAAAAAAGGGACATTGATACCTGAGGTAATTGAATCATCGCCTGATTGTGATATCCAATCAATTATTAACCTTGGAAAGTTATATATCCCTTTCATGAAGAGTCTCATTATCTGATCCATGGGGACAAAGCGAGATGTACGAAGAAAATTTTGAGAATTGACTAGCTTGTCATGTGTGACTTTTAATAGTAAAGGTCTTGCTCAACTTCCTTGTCAGATTCATGGCAGCATTAGATGCGGTAGTGGGTTTGGAAAGAGGTCTTAAACAAACCACTAATTGTTTTGCCTTCTCTTTTTCGCTACTTGAAGAATCTGGCCACTTGCAATTCATTTTTCCACGGAATCTTTTTTGAGCAAAATTATGTTCACATGGATAGAACGAGAAAGTCTTGATTACAAGAATTTGCTTAAGGTTGAATTCCATGCAAAGTAGCTTTTTAAAATGCCTAATAAGTTAGTTTATAAGTCTCATTTTAAAAAGCTAGTGTATCTCAGCTTTTGAAAAACTAGCTTATAAGCTCATTTAAAAAAAACTAGGTTTGACCAAACAAAATATTATTCTACTCAAACAATTTTTATAACATTTTTACCAAAAAGCCAAAAACTACTCACAGCTAGCATAACATAAAATCTTAAATAAAACTTCCCAAATGCCCTCTATGTCTTCTATTGGGACAACGGTTTACATATGTTTGGTTGCAATCATAGACTTCATCATGGTGATTTAGGTAAGAAGATGGTAATGACATTGACTTACCTGTAGAAGATCGTACCTGAAGGACGACGGCGATCTCGTCGGAGATGGAGACGAACAGCGAGAGGCGAGGGGGGCTTCACGGGCATGGAGAGGCGAGCGGATCTCACCTGCTGTGTGGAGTTGAAACTCGCCTGCGGAGCTTGCAGACGAGGGCGTTTGGCGAGGATGAGCTTGCCTGTCGCTGCAGACGTGGAGGGGCGAGGGCTAGGAGCTCGCCTGTTGCTGGTCGCGGGTCGCCTGCGGGCTTGTAGGCGAGGGCAACGTCGAGCTCTACTGTTTGCATGGGAGCCAGATGTAGACAGGCTGGCATGGAGCTCGCCTGAGGACCTAGGGTTTCCCTATAAAAGGGAAACCTTATTCACAAGCGGGATTTGAGCGCGATTTGTGGGAGCGACAACGAAGTGAGCAGGGGTGATTTCCACTGGCGGCGGCTCCTCCCTTTCTCTCTCTGTGTTTTTGGTTTGAGCCCTGTTATGATCAGTCACCATACTAAAATAGAAGTATCGGAAGAATACCTGCATAAGCCCAAGCGAGCTATGGTCCGAATCAACTTAGAGGCTTAAAAGCCCAGTCAGAGCCAAGTCCCTAGACTAGACGAGCCGACAAGCCTTATTTCGATCGACAGGTCATCATGACCGACTCGAAGAATGGGATCAGTCGCCCCCTTGTAATTAAGACAACTCATTGAGCAGACGACTCGACTACCGGGTCGCCAAATCATAATGATGACTCGCAGATCAACCTGCCTCGGCCAAAGGTGTAAGTGCCGACCAAAATCATTTCATACGTCAATCGACACAACAGTACTGATTAGTCTCATCAAGATCTCCATTCTGACAACCCACGTGCACCAGTCGCTTATTTGGCTTACAAGTCATTTCCCAGAGGATTGCCATGATGCGTCTCTGTGCACGAATGACTTCTCCTCCAATTCCCAGCCGCCACCTCGAGAGAGAAGGACGGCCCCGCAGCCGACCTATCCTACACCCTCCCCTGACACTGAATGACTTCCCTTCCAATCGCCTGCCGACACCTGGAGGAAGAAAAATGACTCAGCAGCCTGCATGTTCACCTTTCAAACTGCCTCCTGTGCGTAGTCAACAAAAGCCGAGGGTCAAACTCCCAGAGGCAAGGGGGCTATCAAAGGAGGTAAGGAAGGTAAGAGCGGGGAGGTTGGATCTCTGCTTCTTCTGGCACCTTAGCTTTACTCTCCTTCGGGATCTTTTTTATCCAGAGCATTTTAATAATTCTAGAGGAAAAACCCCCTGCAAGGACCTCAATGGCCCAGGGGCCTCTCAAAAAACCCTCCCCAAGTTCACCAACTGACTTGACCGTCGGAGGTACCACGGGGGAAGTTAGCCCCGTATTCCTGCGATTCTTGCATGTGCAGGCTATCAGTCCATCCCGCGTGCACAGTCTCGAGCATAAAGTCGGAGGAGGAGTCGGCCCCAATATTCATCCTCTCCTTCTTCCCCACCATCGCCAGGATCGAAACTATATCCGATTGGGGAAACCCCCATCGACTGTGGGAAACCCCCATCGACTGTTTGTTCATTAGCACCAACAATTTGGTGCTCACTGTGGGGTCTACTTTCTTCTCTGAGAAGAAATGCCTAATTCTAAGTCGGGGCCTGATATTGTTCATTCTTGAAGAGAATCGGAATTGCACCGTTCAAGCTAAATAAAGCCTGAAATCATATCAGGGGTTATTGGATGACTTGGGGATTGCACATGATACTATCAGGTTTTATTGTGATAGCATGTTAGCTATCTATTTGACTAAGAACTAGGTGTATCATGCCTGCACAAAGCACATTGATGTTAGATTCTATTTTGTTCGAGACGTATTGGATGATGGAGACGTCAGATTGGAGAAGATCTACACAAAGGACAATCCAACAGATATGTTGACCAAAGTTGTCACTGGAGTGAAATTTAGTCATTGTTTAAAATTGTTGAACATTCTTCTTTGTTGAGGCCTTTAGAGGCCATTTGGTAAACTACGTGAATGCTTGATTCCTTGGGCAAGAGGATACGTAGGCAGTTATTTATGATGCCACCGATTTGGTGAGTAGATATCAATGTTTGGAGAGTGACCTCATTCTCATTTGGGTCTCGACTTGTTGTGGATTGAGTCCGTTGTTGTGAATTGTTTCACTTCGTACTGGACGCAACAAGTGGGACATTTGGTCTGGTTGGTGTCGGCTCAGTTTTGAAAAAAACTTCGCCGAGGTAGAGATTTGTAGAAGATCTTACCTGAAAGACGACGGCGATCTCGTCGGAGATGGAGACGAACAGCGAAAGGCGAGGGGGGCTTCGTAGGCGTGGAGAGGCAAGCGGATCTCGCTTGCTGTGTGGAGTCAAAACTCGCCTGCAGAGCTTGCAGGCGAGAGAGTTTGGCGAGGATGAGCTCGCCTGTCACTGCAGACGTGGAGGGGCGAGGGCCAAGAGCTCGCTTTTTGTGGGTCGTGGGTCACCTGCGGGCTTGTAGGCGAGGGCAACGTTGAGCTCGCATGTTTGCGTTGGAGCCGTTATAGACAGGCTGGCATGGAGCTCACCTGAGGACCTAGGGTTTCCCTATAAAAGGGTAACCCTATTCACAAGAGGGATTTGAGCGCAATTTGTGGGAGCGACAACGAAGTGAGCAGGGGTGATTTCCTCTGGCGGCGGCTCCTCCCTTTCTCTCTCTGTGTTTTTGGTTTGAGCCCCATTTGTTTCCTGTTCTTATTAATTAAGGGAAGAGGAGTTGGTGAAATTAATTGGGAAAATTGGAGTTAATTAAGAGAGTGAGAGTGTATGTGTTTAAGAGGTGATTTTAGATTAAAATCACCTCCTATTTGATAGAGAGATCTCAAGTTTGAGATCTTCTCTTTTGTTTGTAATTTCTTCTGATTAATAAGAAATTATTTGTGCCGCTCCCATGGATGTAGGTAGATTTGTCGAACCACGTAAAAATCTAGTGTCTTGCATTTGTAATACTTGTTTCTGGTTGTTGATTAGTGTTCCAATCTTGTTTGTAATTGTGTGTCTTCGGTTCCGCTACGCACAACATTGCCAGCATGGACTGTTGATGGAGTCGTACTCTCTATGTTGTTACCTTCTGCAGCTGCGACATTAGTGGAGTAACTATGAGTCTTCCAAATTTGTACAATTATGATCCTTTTATATATTGCATTGTCAATTCAGCATGTCCTGATCTTTTGGGTCTACTGGTTCTTAGTAGGTTAATGACCTTTTTAGATTGGGTGACTCTTTAAGATTGTCTTATGACCTGATATCTTCTTGAGCTTTGTAATAAAAGATTATATTTAGACATTTATCCTTTCTCTTTCAAGTGGAGTAGCAAAAGGAGGGGGGGGGGGGGGGGGGCTTCTCTCCCTATAAGAAAGAAAACATAGTAACTGAATGAGCATAGCATGGCAATTGACCTGACTTGTCATGCCTCTAATGCTTGTGTGATGGTTTTGTGAAGCGGTATTGCACGTGAAGAGTTCACGTGGCCTTGGGCTCACCCGAACCGAAACATGTGAAGTGGGGGTTTTTTCTTTTCACGTGAGACCGCTGCATATCTTTCCTATAAATACCGAGACATTCTCTTCCTAGGGTTTAGTGTAAGCAAAAACAGGGGGAGAACAGCTGGTGCAGGTGTAGACACAGTGCAAGGATTTGTTTTTTCGGCTGGGGAATTCTTGCAGACTGGGAGCAAGTACAGAGGAGAAAAACAACTGTGCTTGGTGAAGAAAGGTGCCGACTTTGAGAGGGTTTTGGCATCCCCTTTGTGTGAGATTTGAGAGTTTATGTGAGGGTTTAATTGTGTAATTGTAAACCCTATTTGTATTCTCTTTTCTCTAGTAGTAGATCTCTCCCCTTCTTGCCCCGTGGACGTAGGCAATTTGCCGAACTACGTAAAATTGGTTATCTCGCTATTTATATGATTTGTAATAGCTTTTAGGTTCCCTCGACAGGTCAGTCCTAGAACTGATGAGAGGAAGAGCTGATATCTTACTTGGTTGAGATATTTTGCTTAAGGTTTCTATTTTCTTTATGAAACAGAATTTCTTATTACGACCTGACTCTCTTGTTGTGCTACCGAAGTGCTGCCGAAATTTCCGCTGCGCGCAATAAGTGGTATCAAAGCCATGTTTTAGATCTAGGGTCTTTTGGATTAGGTGGAGGAAGATTCAATTGGAAGCTTGGTTCTTGGAGTTCTAGGTTTTGGTGGAGATAGGATTTGAAGTTGCCGTTGGAGATCTTACTTTCCTCGTGTGGTTAGGAGTTCTATTTGGAATCCAATCTAGGATTCAGTTGGGTAATTTCTTATTCCTTTCAAAGTTTGAATCTTTCTTTACAATTTGGAGTTAGTTTGCAATGGGAGAAGAAGGTGAAAGCAGCAAGTCGATGGCGAGTATAATACAAGTTGGTTTTCAGAACACTAAGATTAGTATGGTGAAGTATGACGGTAAAATTAATTTTGGTTTGTGGATGAGCGACGTACAGGATGCGCTTAATGCTCTGAATTTGGAGGAGACCATCATGATCTACGAGAGGCCACCTAAATATGAAGAGGCGGTATGGGAGAAGATGAATATGAACGCTTGTGGGGTGATCAGGTCCTGTTTGGAACAGGAGCTAAAATATGATGTGATTGGGGTAACGTCTGTAATGAAGATGTGAAAAATTCTCAACAATAAGTATCTCACAAAGAGTGTTGAGAACAGGTTACACTTGCTGCGAAGACTCTTCAGATTTCAGATGTCAAGAGGCACCTCGCTAGTGGCTCATGTGAACAACTATACGAAGTTGTTGTCGGACTTGGCGAATATTGATGAGAAGATATTGGATGAGTACAAGACGATTATTTTGTTGGGCTCCTTACCGGATGAGGAGTATGATACCTTCGTGCTCACTTTGTTGAACGTGAGATCTTCTATCAGCTATAGTGAAGTGACTAACGTTTTGACGAACTACGATTTGAGGAGGAAGGATAAGGAGACTTTCCGCACTAGCACTTTAGGAGAAGCCTTGTCGACGAGTGATAAAAGCCCATATCCGAAAGTGGTAATAGAGGAAGGTCAAAGTCAAGAAGCCGCCACCAATTAGCAAAGAACCAATGTGCATTCTGCAAGGAGCAGAGACATTGGAAGAGAGACTACCCGAAGCTCAAGGAGAAGGAGAATGGCAAGAAAAAGGGCCCGAAGACCAATGAAGTGAATATTGCGAAAGACGATGATTCTGATGATTCAAACTTTTCTCTACTGATTACTCCGGAGGTGAACCACTTGGATGCATCAGATTGGATGCTTGATTCCGGTGCTACTTATCATGTGCCCCCTAGGCGAGATTGGTTTGCATCTTTCGAAAGACTCGATGGAGGCGTTGTTGTCATAGGAAATGATCAATCCTGTGACATTTGTGGGATAGGTACTATGCGGATCCGGATGCACGATGGAGTAGTCCGTGAATTGAAGGAGGTGAGATTCGTTCCTCAGCTGAAGTAGAATCTTATCTCAGTTGGAGTTTTGGAGGTGAAGGGATTCAAGGTGACCTTTGAAGACGATGTATCAAAGATTACTAAGGGATCTTTGGTGGTGATGAAGGGAGTCCGCAGTCGAAACTTGTATTATCTGAAGGGGAGCATCAAAATTGGTCAGGTTGCTTCGGCTATTTCAGAGGCGGACATGAGCAGGCTTTGACACTACAGGTTAGGGCACACAGGAGAAAAGTCACTGCAGGCTTTGTACAAGTAGGGGCTATTAAAGGGAGCCAAGAGTGGAAAGATTGAGTTCTGTAAGCACTGTGTTCTTGGTAAGAAGACGAATGTGAAGTTTGGGACTGCCATCCATAGGACTGTAGGCGTTAAAAAATGCTGAAGGATATTCAAATACAGCTCAAGAGGAACTCATCCAAAAAAGTCAAAAGAACACAAGTCTTGCACGCGAGACAGACTTTGTTGTCTCGCCGGCGAGACAGACTTTGCTGTCTCGCCACGCGAGACAGACTTTACTGTCTCGCCTGCGAGACAGTGTTTAAAAGTTCAGAAACAGTTTGATAACCATCGACACGTGGCCACTAACTGTTCAAGAACGTGGGAAACATCATGGGCGAGAATCACGTTGATAACTGCCAGAATAACGGAGTTTCAAAACGTGGGAAGGCAGTTACAAGAAACTGTCAAGCAGTTAAAGAATCCCGAGACAATGTTTTACTATCTCGCCAGGCGAGACAGTAAATTTACTATCTCGCTGGGCGAGACAGCAAACACTGTCTCGACCAGCGAGACAGTAAACACTATCTCGGAAGACAGTTTTCTCCCGAAGGCTATAAATACCCCCCGAGATCGATTTTTTAACGGGAGGATCGAGCATTTGTTAGAGCATTCCAGAGCAAAGAGAGCAGAGATTTCAGTTCCTGGAGTGATTCCTTGACATTCGAGCTTAGACTTGATTTCAAGAAGAACGACTATCTTACTTCGATAAGATATCGTTTCCAATTCTCACTTCGATAACGAAGGAAGAATCATAAACCCCCCTCTCATGATCTGTGAATCGGTGGTCCACGAACCAAAGCGTTCCCAGCACAGGCAAAGTCCCACAAAAACAATAGTTGATAGACAGCTGTTGTGTTATTTTCTCAGAAGTTGTAATTTTTGCTTTGTTGTGTAAAGAAGTCTTATAAAAAGACTATTTCTGTGAATTTTATTGTAATCGATTGAAGAGACAATGAATTCCTCAACAAACTCAACTTTTGCTGAAAACAAACTGGCGACCACAGTGGGAGCCAACGGTCTCGCTGCCGAGACCGTCGTGTCGCAGCCGATCATCAAGATTCCAATTGAATCCACGGTCGAGTACGAGTTCGACCAAATAAAGTTTGAGGAATATTTGTCATCCTCATCTGCAAAGTTTTCCTCACCTCGTAAATGCAGGAAGACTTCATCTTCGTTGAAGCTTTTTAGATTATCAAATGTTACAGATGAAGGCTCTCGTCTGATTGTTGCTGAGAATTCTACTCGTAATATCTCTGCTCATAATAACTCTTCTCCAGTTAAAGAGTCATGGAATCAAATCCCACCGGCACTGACAAAAAGGGCTCGCCAGAGACAACGTCAGCGCCGCGCTCGCCAAGTGGCTAAAGCCTTGAAACAAACCGACGGAGTTCGTTATCATGCGGACTTAGAGTCGAGGAGGCATCGAGTGAGTCAGTTGTCTCAATAAGAAATCACTCATGTCTCTACTAAACCAACGACGGGTGAATGGACTCTTGTCAAAAGGGCTCGCTCAACCCTCAAAGAACGCATACAAAAGCGTCATGCAAAGGCTGCTCATGCCCGTGCTCTCTTACAACAAAGGATTAAAGGGAAGAAAGAAACGGTGACCAAAGAACCACCGAAACTCTGCAAAGTTTGGACCCCAAAGTCTGGAGTTGTACAAAACCAACATTCGGAGCCCGTGAAGATTCCATACCCACAAGGGGGTGGTTCTAAACGTGTGACTCTTGACATAACCTTGGATCGCTCAAGGACAGTAATAAATCGTCCCGAGAATGCCAACAAGGTTTTACACCCTCAGAAGGAGACATGTTCACCAAAAGGTACCGTCATACCTGAGAGGTCATACCAACAGACGATAAAATTTTTCGGCAATCATATCGATGAATCGTACTATCAAGCTGGGGGTATGAACAAAACACGAAAGAGAACTGTCCGGGAAATAAACTCTCATTGTTCCTGTACACGACTCATTAGAGCCGAAATGTCAAAACCCAAGCTGAGACATTTCCACAAGAAGCTTGCTGCTCAAGAAGATGAATTCCCTGAAGTCACCATCAACATGGTTGATAAAGGAAAATCTACGCGACATTCAAATCCTGACTTTTCCCTGGGAAGAAAAGTCAAGAGAATACATGAAGGAATGTCATCAGAGGATGAGCTCTCAGACACTTGTTCTGCAATTGCTTCGGATGATACAATATCTAGCACGGGGCAAATCAGAGAAGTGTTCACAATAACCTCTGACCAGTTCATTCAAATACTTCAGGAAGCTCTAGCCAAACAGCGCGAAGAGATTAGAGCTGAAATGAAGACAGAGATGGAGTCGGCTATCCAACAAATGAAAGAACTGTTAGTTCAACGGCCTCAACCTCCTGAGTCCAGCCAACGAGCTGAATCCAGCCGCTACGCTCAGAATGTCATAGACGACAGTGATCCAGAATTGGATGAAGTCATCTTGGCTGATACACCTCCCAATAGTAATAACGCTGGGGGTGGTTTAACGGATTCTCCCAACAATGACATTGGGGGTGGTTCGATGGCGCCTCTTACAGGGGGTGATCAAACTCATTCTCCTCAATGTCCTTCGAATGAAGATGATGATGAGAGAATGAAAGAGCTTAAAAACAAAGTCAATACTTTGATGACGGCTCAAGAGGTGAAGAAGACGGGTATTCCATGTCCCTATCCAAGAGAATGGGATTCAATTCCATACCCGACAAAATTCAATCTGATTAACTTCACACCATTTGAAGGAAAGAGTTCGCCTATTCAGCACTTGATTTATTTCAAGTCTCATTTGGGCATGATATCTGGAAACGAGGCTTTAATGATCCGGTCATTCGTTGGCACCCTTCGTGGACCCACCTTCGATTGGTATCGACGCCTCAAACCAGGGAGCATCAACTGCTGGGATGACATGGAAAGTTTGTTCCTTAGCAACTTCTTCGATGATGATACCGAAGTGTCAATCGGAACCCTTTTGGATGAAAAGCAAAATGACGGAGAGTCGGTCGATAATTTTATCAAACGCTTCCGTAACAAGGCAACGAATTGCAGAGATCCTGTCACAGAGGAGTTTATCCTGCAGACATGCCATAACAATCTTTCTATCGATGTCTTGGAAGTCCTGGGGGTCGTGCCTTCGACCACTTGGAGAGAGTTAAAAATACGTGGCGAACAAGCTGAACACTTTCTTAAAAGAAAGAAAGTTGAGAGAAATCAACCGGCGATATCTACAATCGCTGGGAATGCAACTCTCGATCCGAGATTCCAAAAGGAGTATTCTTTCGAAGATGATGAAGCTCTGACCATCTTGAAATACCTCCTCGCCAACGATAAAATCGAATTGCCGCCTATTAAAGATCAAGAAGGTGCTAAGATGATCACGGATCCAAACTACTGTGCATACCACAGAAGGGTTCTTCATCCCACCGAGATTTGCTTTGGACTCAAGAACAAGATCCAAGCATTAATTGACTCCGGCGTCATAACGGCGAAACAAGCCAAATAAAGACAGGAATACTCCATTAGGGCACACGAGTATAAACTGTTTCCCTTTACTCCATTAAGGCACACGAGTATAAACTGTTTCCCTTTACTCCATTAGGGCACACGAGTATAAACTGTTTCCCTTTACTCCATTGGGCACACGAGTATAAACTGTTTCCCTTTACTCCAATTGGATGCACGAGTATAAACTGCTTCTCCATGTCACTCCAAAGAATATATGAGTATAAACTGCTTCTCGGTCATCCAACTAAATACAACCTGGCCTCACAAAGGAAGCTGGGGGTGGATAATTTATGTAACGGGAAGTTCCTAGAGAATCTTATATTCTTAAGGATAACCCGAACATGCGAATGATAATGACGTACTCCTCGTTATACCCAGTTTTACAAAGAAAACTGGGGGTCGATAATTTATGTAACGGGAAGTTCCCGGAAGAATGTTAAATAAAATATTCTTAGGGATAACCTGATTATTATGAACAAAATGAGAAACACTACACTCCCGTTATGATTTGTACTCACACTCCCACTGTTCCTTTGGTCAAACCTTTAAACAGTTAGGACCAAAGCCAAAAATCCCCTCTCGATTCGTTTCATGAACGAGAGGTCCACAAATTAAACGATCAAACCTTTAAACAGTTAGGATCGTATCAAATTCCCACTTGGTCAAACCTTTAAACAGTTAGGACCAAAGCCAAAACCACCTCTCGATTCCTTCCATGAACGAGAGGTCCACAAATTGAACGATCAAACCTTTAAACAGTTAGGATCGTATCAAATTCCCACTTGGTCAAACCTTTAAACAGTTAGGACCAAAGCCAAAATCCCCTCTCGATTCGTTCCATGAACGAGAGGTCCACTAATTGAACGATCAAACCTTTAAACAGTTAGGATCGTATCAAATTCCCACTTGGTCAAACCTTTAAACAGTTAGGACCAAAGCCAAAACCACCCCTCGATTCCTTCCATGAACGAGAGGTCCACAAATTAAATGATCAAACCTTTAAACAGTTAGGATCGTATCAAAACCCCCACTTGGTCAAACCTTACTACAATTAGGACCATAACCAAAATCCCCTCTCGATTCCTCCCATGAACGAGAGGTCTACAAATTGAATAATCAAACCTTACGACAGTTAGGATTATTCAAACCAATTTAGATTCTCTAAGTGGAGATCCCACCTTGAGTTTCCTTTGCGTCGAGAGATAGAATATAAAATTCTTCCTCTTCGATTTCGGGTTCATCTCTACCAACAAAAAAGAGACCAGGAGATAGAATATAAAATTCTTCCTCTCCGATTT